>ULGT01000023.1:63859-95179 GCA_900519025.1 Yarrowia porcina | reverse complement strand
TTTTTTTTTTTCTATTACATTCAATTGATTATAACTTCACATTGTAAGAGTAACCTTTGAATTGAATGTATTTTTCAACAAGTTTTACACGCTAATTACGTCTAGAAAAAAGATTCATTTTGCCTTGTGGTTACAGGTTCTGATGGATGATACGTGTTGTGTCAGGTGCCAAATCTGTTACAGTGTAAAATCCGGTAGCTCCCTTGGCAAAACTCCTCAAAACGACTAGTCGTAATATTGTGCCCAACTGTGAATATACCATTCGAATCCACACTTCCCTCATCGGTTTACCAACTGTTTTGTTCGTCTCCTTATTCTTCCTCATCTTGTTTCTTATCGTCTCCTGATTCTTCCTCATCTTGTTACTTATCGTCTCCTGATTCTTCCTCGTCTTGTTTCTTTTCGTCTCCTTATTCTTCCTCATCTTGTTTCTTTTCGTCTCCTTTTTCTTCCTCATCTTGTTTCTTATCGTCTCCTTATTCTTCCTCATCTTGTTTCTTATCGTCTCCTTATTCTTCCTCATCTTGTTTATAATCGTCCCCTTTGTATTCATGCTCGCCTTCTTAACGTCCTCCATCATGAAAAGCCCTCTGGGCCATCTGTAGGTGGTGAAGAAGTTTGTTTTGGATATCTGGGTTAGTGGCATCTTCTCCTGAGTATCGTAGGGCTCTTTCGATTTTCCAAATGCCGTAGGCGAGTTCCCGGAGAAATTGTCGTTTGTATGCTTGTTGTCCTTTGCGATTGTTGTGTGCTGCTTTGTGGCCCTCCACCGCTGGCAAGTCTGCTCCATCTCTCTCAATGAAAATCCACGCTTTGAGCGAGCTCACTGCCGGGATCTTCATTTTGTTCAACATGGAGGACAGGACCTCGCATTTGCAAAAGATGTGTTCGTGGAGGTTCTTCGTGATGGTTTTGTCGCAGAGCCCGCATCCGGGGTTCTTTTTCTTGAAAATGTCGTCGATGGGGTACCTCCATTTCACTAAGGGGAGCCGGGAGACTCTCAGTAGGTGGAGCACCTGTGCTTTGTTAGCGTCTGCATTGTAATGTTTCTTCAAATAGCCCATCACTTCAACCCAAATCATGTCGTCCGCAATGCCGCCGTAGTCGCTTCTCTTGGTCCATGCCTTTGGTCGGGCCAACTTATGAGGGACGTCATCTAGCGGGATATACTGTGTTTTGTGGAACATGATGTTTTCCAGTCCTAGCGGTCCCAAGCTCCATCGAAGATGCTCGATTTCCATCGCTATATAATTGACTTGGCCGTGCATTTGCATGACCCTTCTCCATCAAGGAGCCCGACACTATAAGTAATAATACAGTAAACTTCATATTAAGGATACAAAGCATACCTAGCTGCCCAGCAGAAGAGTTTTATAATGTAATGAGTGCCCTACATTACTTAGTTTCAACTTTTCTCTATAATTGTTCATCATATCCCAAGATTTCGGTTTCTTATGTTCTTCACCATGCTTACACAACGGGGAGATATCGAGCAATATATATAGGGGGAACAGCTAAAGATCATAAAGTGCACAATACTAGCCAGATAAACAACTTTGACCATTAAGTTTCTTGAACTCAACTGTCATTTCATAAATAATCGACTTCTCCCTATGGCACCCTTTGTCTCTATATAGCTGCACACAAGCAAAGATTAAACGTACCGTAGCATTACTATGATCCGAAGACATTTGAGAGCTGCGATTTACTGCAGTGTAGCAGGCATGTAGGTCACCAGTCTATTCTCTCTTCACTTCATCTTTTTTCACACCAATCCAGTACGTTGAACCAACGTATGAATTGGTCGCAATAGTTACCAACTTCAGCAAGAGGTGCTCAGTAAAACACTGTTAGCTTATGAAATGTCTTGATTGTCATGTACTACAGTACTTGGTTCAGTCTTTATATTTCCTTCAACCAGGCTATTGCCACGTGTGTATGAGATTTGGCCTAAATAAAAGTGAGAAAATGAAATAAAATAATATAAAATAATACAAATGAAAGCATGAGCATAATGAGGCGTTCGTAGCCTTTCTAAACTAATCATAGCCCTTACAGAACTATTTGGTGTATTGATTCAATCTGTATTCTCTTTTGTTTGGCGGCAACATTCAATCATCTCTTGTTCAAGCTTCATCATCATCAATACCTCATCAAATGGACCTTTAATTTTGAAATCGAATGAACCAGTGACATTTTTGGTTCTCTGTTGGGCCAGTGACCTGATCCAGTAACTTATCTTGACTCCATCTCATTTCTGTCTTTGGATATACTTCTAAGTGTTCTACTCAGCATTGTGGGTGGTGGGAGTGAGCCCAAGGCTTGGAATAAATCGGTTATTTGAGGAATAAAATAATAAAACATGTAACTTAAGAGAACTATCGGGTGATAGGGACCTTATATAAGCCACTGGTACTCCTTTTGTTGACTGAAGCATCTTTTTTTACCTTTATGTTTCTCTTTAATGTGTGGGCGTACAGTACGAAATAAGACTATCAACAGAAGGGTAATTCCATAAAAGAGGGAACGAAAACGGAACTGAACAAGGAATAGAAGTTCTAGACTTTGGTACCGTCTATGTTATACTGGCGCTTTGCGTTGTTTGTGACTGTGTAGTCCTAATGCTTCACTTATCCTGTTGTGTGACCAACATTGATCGAGAGAGAAAATTCATGCGAAGGGAAAAGAGAGTACATAACATTAAAAGCTGTATATGATGTAGCAGAGGATAGTACGGAGTCCTAAGCAGTTTGTTTTTCAAGAATAACGGTTTTTGTGGTAGTAACATGTATTAGTGCTTCATTTACCTCAGTTCTGGAAGCCCCAGACACATCTTAGGAGCTAGGAGAGAACAACTTGATAAATAGAGGAATAAAAGATAGAAGTAAGAGCAATAATATGCTAGAAATATTCTTCATATATTTTTGTAGGTATTTCAGAGCTTCTTGTAGATACTGGCTATTTTCTATATAGTTTCTCGCTCGGTTCCGTAAGCATCAAAAGTTGAGAGGCAGCTCGTTCAAGGATAACTCGCATATGTAACCGACAAAAGCTGAAACGAGGTCGAAAGAAGTAGCCATCACTTTGTATATGGCTCAGTATACGTTACTAAGCAAATTTCTTAATAGTCTAAAGCTTTCTACACTGTATCTAACCATCAGGCCGAAAACATGATGGAGAGTAAAATATCATGGGTCTGGATAACCTGATAAATTCATGACAAAATATATAAGTAAAAATAGTCTTAAAATGTTTTATTTTAATAAATTTAAATTCAAAGTTGAACTGAAGTGATAAAAGTGATTCATTGCAGCCATAAAGTACAACTATAAGTACCTAGAAACTTTTTAACGTCTCTGCTATATTATAAAGCAATATTCCTGTCCAGTTTGTGAGCATTCGGTATGAGACCAAACTTACCATAAGTATAACTCAGATTTTTGTAAATCAAAGCTGAAACGAAAAGCTTTGAGAGTGCATGTTTCCTATGAATGACAAATAGAAGTGATCAACTTATTTTTTATTGTCCCTAGTAATTTTTTTTATGGCGGTATTTCCTCTTTTCTGCTGACTACTCACGCAGGGGCTAAATGCATATTTAGAGATAACTCATCTTTCTGTAAGGAAATAAGTAAAGAAAGTTGAGAGTGATGCCAAGAGTATCTTACAGGCTCTAACTACTCGATGCACCACTAGTTTCGGTTCCTGATATCTATTAACCCTGAATATACTATCTTTGGTGAACACCATTAGGAGACAGAACTCGGATATTAGGAATACTCGGTTATCTAGCGATTAAAAGATGTTTTAAGGCAGTAAACCAGGCTTGGGATAATTTATCTATGTCTAAAAACACATTAGTCTACTCCATTCCATTGCTGTCGATATGTTAGTTCTAATTGTAGTGTCTTCATTTCAGCAAGATGGTCAGAGCTAGGAACAAATGGACATACTGACAAATGAAAGTTCAAAAGACGTTAAATGAAAGCTCTGGTACGTTCAAGCAGATCTACATAAGTTGTCAAACCTCTTTTAACTGTCACAAATATCTTTTCTAGTGCTAATTTTTTGTTTTGCGTGAGCTAATAAAAATGCACGCGTCGGAATAACTAGGCATGGCGACCACAAACTAAGCAGGACAAAGCGCTTGGAATTTTGGGATTACTTTCATTGTTATATTGGCTAGTGTACTTTTCTGCTGATATAAACTGTCGTTCCGTTATGTCTTTCTTCTCAGTATGGTAAAGGGAGACCATACTATCACCCAGGTGTAGCTCTAATTTTTATGAGAGAAAAGCTGAAATGAAGTAATAGACGTAACCCCTGATACTTTTTAAGGCTACTAGTAAAGGATTGGCTCCCTTTTCTTGCCCCAATGTATTATATTCCTACCTATTAGGGCTTCGACGATAGAGACAGCGTGCAGGCGTAGAAATAACTCGATGATTGGAAGACAAAGTGGGAAATATGTCTGATGAGTAGCAAAAACCGCTCCTGATACTCAACAGTGTCTAACCGACTACCTCTTGACATCTCTTGTAGATGGTAAGATTACATTCATGTTTCTGAAAATACTGATGATTAAATAATGAATAGATGAAATATATCGATTGATACTAAAATTAGACAAGAAGAGTTGGAAGAGTTCGACTACACTCTACAGTCTGGTATACTACCCCAGCTCACTTGTTTCTGCAGCTTGACTGAATCACTGCTGTGTTTTCCTCTTGTGTGTATCATGATTGAGAGAAAAAGATTAGACTGTAGTGAGTCGAGTAATGAAGGAATAAAAGTGTAAAGAAAGAGATATGAGAGTCCCTGAGAGATCTTGAAGATTAAATGTAAGCTCTCAGCACTGTTTGTTTGTGCTCAGCTGAATTTGTACTACTCTACGCTAATCTTTCAGCAAGTTGGATGTTGAGACAGAATGGAAGCGTAGGGATAACTCGAATAAATGTTAGACAAAAGATGATAAAAAGTACTATAAGTGGCGTGTAGCTATACCTGGGCCTTTTGTAGAACATCTGTGGTTCATAAATGTTTATAGCTTAAAATACTGTCGTATTCTTTTCTTTCAGTTGTGTAAGAATGGTAATTGAGAGGTCAACATCACGACCGTTGTAACTGTTCTAGGAGAAAAGCTGAAATGAAGTATGAACAAAGCCCCATAATACACCTGAAGGTAGCTGCTAATGGATCAACTACTTATTGTGTCTCTATTATAGTTATTCACTGATGTTTTCTCTGTTTTCTCAACATCATATGTGGAGAGACATGTTGCGTAATGTAGGAATTTCAGGTATAACGAAGAAGAAAAAATGAAATAAACAAGGATAATGACTTCAAGGCTTTTTTATCACCATTATTGTGTCTTTTAATAGCTCCATCGGTTGCTCCTATAAGTTATAGCTATATTTGTTCCTGTTCTGAAGTGTCAGTGTTTGACAGACAAAACTCAAGAGAGGTATGTCGATTAAATAGCATTGAAAACATGAAACAAAGTAAGAAAAGATGCCCATGACATTCAAGCTACTATTCTATTGCGATTTGGCTCTTTAGACTATCTTTTTTCTGCAATATATCTTCAATCACCCCTTTTGGAAGTATAATAAGTGTGGAGACCAAAAGCATAAGCAGTTATAATTCGGTATTTCGCGTATAAAACTTGTATGATAGAACAGCAAGAGTCCCTTAGCAATCTGGGCAGCCATTAGTACGTTCCTGGCCAGTTTTTGTTCTCCCTAGTCAGTTATATATCTATATTTCCCGGTTCTGCCAGTAATGTAGGTCGAGATAAATTTCACGCTTACAAATAACTTGATGAAATGGCAAAGAATGGGTCATTTAGAAGTAAAAAGATTACCAGGAGTAGAATATTAGTAAACACCAGATTACTATATACTTATTACTGTTGCTGGCAACTTTCATATCGTTTTGATTCGCTTTCCTGTCATCTTCGCATGTGTGAGACGAAACGCAATCGCTAAGATAATGCGATTGAGTATGAAAATTTAACGAAATAAGTGATGAAAAACACTCTGAACACTCTTTTAGGTGAAATACTGATGTTTGCTATTTCTTAGTACGGTACCACGTAACTTATATCCGTTATGGTCGGGTGCTGTTAAACAATGGTGTGATAATTGCAATGATCTATTTAAGAGGAAAACCAAAATTATGGAAAAGAGTGACAAAAAGTTAGTATAATGGCCCCTACCGGACACTATTAGACCATTGTTCGTTATTAGTTGACATTATTATCGTATATCTCTCAGTTGGTGAGCACTAATGATTGGGAGAAAAGGAATATACCTTGGAATAACTCGAATAAATGACACGAAATTGTTGAACTGGACTAGGTGAAAGGGAGTATCACACTTTTGAGGGTCTCGGAATACCATGGGTGTAGTTCTTGTGTCTCATTTATGTATTTTTACTGTATTCATCTGTATTCTGAGAGCTCCCTTGAGAGACGTAAAGTAGGTGAAGGGACAAGTTGATGAAATGATCAATGAGAGCTATAATGAAGTAGAATAAAACACTCATAACATTTATGCCGCTTATTACTATAGCTTTACCAACTCTTTGTAACATCTCCTACGTTGTACTGTTTAATTTGCCTCTACTATATCAACTTTGACTGAGAGACAAATATCTTGAGCTGGAGAGAGCCATTTTAACAAAGATCAAAAGCTGAAATGAAGAAGGAGAAGAAGTCATAGATACTTATTATAGCTATTAGTATTGCATTATCAACTTGTTTTTATTTCTTCGACTTATCAGTGCAGTATTACTGTCACTCTGTGCGCACTGTTGAGAAGAATAAAATGAAGGCGCCAGGCTAACTCGATGAATTAGAGAAGAAATGAAGAATTAGAAAAACTAGATCGACTCTTGGAAATAGTTGAAACTAAACAGCTGTGCAACAACACTCTTTTGCATTGCTGGTCTATAGTATCACCGTAATTAGTACATATAACTTCTCAAACTGAAGAGAAAAAGCTGGAATGAGGAAGGAACTGCAGTCCTTACTACTACAAGTAGGTATTAAGCTACGTCTTCATACCGCTAGTGCGTACAGTAATACTCTTGTATTTCACTGTTTTGTAAGCATTGCTGATTGAGACGAGAATCAACGCCCAGCAAAATTAGCTTAATTCACGGAAAAAAGCTGAAAATAGATATAATAAAACACTCAGACAGTTATTTATAACTATTAATATAGGTCCCCCTAGCTCTTGTTGTTGCTCGTCTTGATTCCTTCGGAATATCTCTATTCTCGGAGTGTCGTGGGGAAGAAACAACACTCAGATGTAAGTGTAGATGCACTAAATATGGCATTAATGCAGCTGTTAGTTGAAGCAATGGGCTCCGTCATTTTATGCTGCCCTATTCTGTGCTGGGCACAACTTTTGGATGTCCTCTGTCTTGCTTTCCCATACATATATCTCTGTTCCTATTAGCTCTAGAGTCATGTGTTTGAATAAGCTGAAAAGTTGTGGAATAAAAGATGTTAGGAACTACAGGAAGCAGCCAGTTTTGATATTTATTGCTAACAGTATGTTCTTCTTAACTCGTTTTGCACCTCTGATACCCAAGTCAACAGTGTTTCTCTCTTCTCGATCGGCACCATGGAAGACCAAAATACTCGATTGGTAAAACCTGACATGCGGGGGAAAACGTTGTATTAATACATACGCGGCCAATGTAAGTAGTCTTTCGCATACGCATGGTTATGAGGAAGGTCGTAAGCCTTCTTTTCCTCTCCATTTCAACTTTTCTCGGTCTTTGATTCAGGTTTCCAAGTTCTAGGTTTCCTCTTGCATTGTTGGTGCTCACATAACTGAGATAAATGGATAGTAGTATTCAGCTATGTTAACCAAAATAGAGTGCTGTGTTCAATCTCAGCCTTGATTCTTGTCTTGTAGCACTTTTTACGACTTGTTTATAACTTTTCTTCTTCAATATTGAAGTTATCCTCCCCCAGGCTTTTGCTTCTCAAGCTGTGCTGTTGACAGGATAGAGCTACTGAGTAGTAAATACATACTGGCTGTACTAATACATCTATTTTTAGCAATGATACTTGAAACGTATTCTCTGGGTGTTGATCTCTACTTGGGGTCTGCTTTTTCTGTTTCCCTATATGACTTATTCCTTCAGCTCTCTCCCACCTCTCCCTACAGCTGACAACAAGGGATACCGTAGCACCAATATACAATTGGTGGTAACAAGAAGTCTTAAATTAAGTATTATGTATTTGAAGACAGTGTAGAGCCCATTTTTCTACTTAGTTTCAACTTTTCTTCGTCATGTAATCGATATGTCTCTACGTCCACGTCTCTCCATCATTGAAGCTCACAGTACAGGCTGAAATACTGTTGTAAAACAAATTAGAGACATCAATAACCAGTTCATGTTCTACTCATACCTTCAAAAATGTTTCAGGATTTTTTCACCTCGTCACAGTGGCTTCTTTCGCAAATTATTGATGCCCCCAAGTCTTAAGTTTTGACCTCCCATCCATAATGCCCACATAACCTAGAGAACACAGTATAGATATAGGCCAGTGATCATGGTAAGTTTCCAAATATCTAAACGTAGCTGTCAATAACATCAGAACTGTATTTCACTATACATTTCCTACTTTTTTTCTGGAATTATCGAGTTGGGGAGTCTCATATGTAATCTACTGGTACTCATCAAAGCCACTGCCGCAACAGTGGTCATATAACAGAAAAACAGAGTGAGGAAGATGGAAGGTACTCATACACAATGAATTGGTTAATTCTATACTCTGGAATATTTCATTTGTTTCCATTCAAGTTTCTTCGCTATCTATTCAACTTACATTCCTGCACCTGTATATTGGCTCTCAATCAATGATGCTCACAACAGGAGAATAAGACCATGTATTAAGCCAGTTACAACCTAAGAAAACGTAAAAGCACATTTGAAGCGTGGTTGTTGTCCTGGATCTTGTCCTCTAATTCATTTCAAACTTCTTGTATCAATATGAGAGTTTTCCACTGCCTTAGTTCTACCCTGCCAGCCCACATAGGTGAGAACTGGAGAAACTATGGCTGTATAAATATCTATAGCTATAGGGTAATGTGGTTAACTTGACATTTGACGCGGAAGAAGTTTTTTGTTCTTCTTATTCTACTACTTTCCAGCTTTTTATCTTCATTTAATCGAATTGACCCTACCGGTACTGATTTGTTTCGTCTCTCATTTTGAGAGGCTCACTAACACCAATGTATACACTAATATAAACATAATTAGACAAGGGTTAGATGTACAGCTTCTAGTATTACATACATGCAGCAGCTTGGGTCACTTATCTAACTTCAATACAGTTTTTTTAATCATTTTAACGGTGTATCCCTGTTAATGGCTTTACCTTCCTCAAGTGAGATTCTCCGGATTGAGGTAAACTAAGAAATACCGTGTAGAAACAGAAATTAACAAGTTCTTATCACATAATAAAGTCTTTTCGTGAGTTCGGGGCTTTTATCTTACTACATTTCAACTTCTTTTGTATCTATGCCGAGATATTCGAGGTTTGAATTTTGGCTCCCTATCTCCGGTGCCAGCATTGAAGAGATTATTTCAGTATTAGAGAATGCTAGAAGCTCGGAGAAGTTATTAGTCACTTTAAGATAGATCTTTAAATGTTCTGAGACTTTATTCTCTTCCGATTTGAGGTTTTCTTTGCCATTCAGGAGGTGTCCCTATCCCTGTCTTTGTGCTCTTCATCTAGGTTGCGACAGAACAGGGAGAAATTCATGAATAGTGAATGGTAGGGACAAACACAACTTACAACAACCTTTTAATAGATGTTATATATCCCATACACATCTTATTCTTCTTCATTTCAGTTTTTGTTCTTTATCATATCGACTCATATTAATAGCAGTCCAAGTTTTGGCCCTCAGTCAAGGTGAGCGCAAGGGTACAACTGTTATAAACCTACTCGAGAGCAGAAGTAACTTGACAGTTACTTAGAAGTAGTTGTTACTCCAGTTTCTGTGAAGTTTTCATCTCTCCTCTCAGATCTATGAAGATATACAGACCCATTGCTTTGGCCTACTTCCATGATTCAATGATAGTGTGTAAAAGTAAAAAAATAACATGAAACTAACAGGAAGTAGTGGTTAATTGTACCCCAATAGCCATTAAAGACGTCTGGGCACTCTTCCCTTTAACAGTTTCAGCTTATATCTCTCTACTATCGAGTTTTACCTGCGCATGGTATTTGGTCTTTCCAAAAGATATTTTCAGAAGAGGTAAATAAAGCTGCGAAACTTGTCCTCTACAAAGGGGTGTTGAACATGGAACAATAAACCCATGATGAGCCTACTTAGTGCCAATTCTTAGTAATATTCTGCTTTCTCTATCAGTTCTCAGACTCCGAGGTTCAGCACTCACATGTCTACCTTCAAAACTGAGGTAAAATGTTAATAATACATATCTAGAACAGAAAAATGTATCTAATGTCTACTAATGGCTTTCAAAAGCTCATTAGGCCTTTTATCCCGTTTATATGCAGTTCTTATTCTTCAATTTACCCAATTCCCAGATCCTGAGTTTGTCCTTTCCATCCACGGTCTGCGGAACAGAGAGGAAAATAGAAGTAGTGGTATGCTAGAGACGGCATAAAAGAGAATCAAGCATGCTGGTAGCTCAATAAGAATTCTATTCCTGTGTAAATCATTGGCTTGCACTTTTATTGTTTACGAAACATGATAATTCATTCTCCAAGCTGTTCTCTTAATCCTAGTACTGACATATCAAGAGACAACAGCTTTATCACGCCTATTGTGATTGTTAGAAGTTCTTGGTATTACAATTGCACCTGCTTAAGTGGGGTAGACATCTTCCCCTTAGTCATTTCCAGTTTTACTCATCACTTAATCTTCTTTCTTCACTTCTGTTAAGTGTGTCTCAATGTAGGAATATCACAGTAGAGGGGAAATACCGTAATAAAACGTATATTGAGCACCGAGAAGTAGTCGGTTACTTATATTCGGACTTTGAAAGCCTTTTGCAGCTCTTATAATACTCCATTTCAGCTTTCTTCTCTGATTTTATGGGTTATACCTAGTCCAAAGTTTCGTCTTCCTTCACGACGCCAACATAACGGCGAGAAATGGCACAAAAAGCTATATCAGTGACAACTAAAGCTTTTGGGCTTTACTATTGCAATACGCTTGATGTTTCTTACCTTTTGATTTACTTATTTCAGCTTTTCTTCGTTAAATAGTGGACTTATCTCTACGCCTGCTTTGGGTCTCAGAGTCAGTGCCATCAGAACACGGACATAAAACAACTAGGTGTGCCAGGAACACCATGAAGATATCTGTTAGCTCATATTACCTGCAAGTAACATCTCTAGTCTCTCATCTATCTATATTTCATCTTATTGATCTCGATTACTCGAGTTCTACTGAGTCTGTATTCTTGAGACCCACAGAATAGAGGTAAATGGGTGGTATTATATATTTGAGGAACCCCCCGAAGTGATTATTTGAACAATGTCAGCTGTTTGAGTATCCCAGAATGCTTCTTCTATTTCATTCCAGCTTTTATGTCTCTTATATCCGTTTATCCTCATGCCATCTTTAGTCCCACAAAGTAAGTTGACTTGACGGACATCAATTGCGAGAATATTACGTGCTGGGAGCAAGACTAAGTAGTGCAATATCTACTAGTTGTCTTCAAGAATACTGAGATACTCTTTAATCTCTTCATTTCAGCTTTCATTCGTCATAATAACAAGGTATTCATGCCAATCGATTTACGATACTTATAGCAGAGGTAAACGTAGCTGAAATATGAACCAGCATCAATAGATAGTGAACTTTCGCATGAGCTTCACCCAATATGTCTACTTGGCGCTTTATTCTACTTCATTTTAGCTTTTCATTGCTATCTATTCTAGTCACGGGAGGCTCTTGGTAGCCTCTCAACCCCAGGTACTTATAGAGAGCAGAGTTGAGAATAACAGTACCGTAGTATGAAGGAAGAACGAAAAGAAGTTGAAAACTCTACAATAGTGGTTTTCGAGACATCTTGAGTGTTTGACATACTCCTTTGGCCTTTCTTCCCCACCTAATCGGGTTCTTATTACGCATGTGTTATGTCCCACCATATATGCTGTCTGAACAGAGATAAAAACCTGGGTAATGAGTACTTGGGACAAACAGAGATAATCAATAGTCTAGTGGTTGCTATTATAGACATTAAGAGGCTTTTGTATCTCTCTATTTAATCTTTTTTCTTCGTTTTATTCAGTTCTGCTAATTCACCATTTGGGTCCCTGCGTTTATCATTCAAGGAAGAGAGGTGAACGGAGCAGGGAAACCTATGAGCAGTTAAACTGTTGTTATTGGTAGGATATAGTGACCACATTGAGTGTCCTAAGCTTCTCGATTCACTCTCATTCAACTTTTATTCATTAAGTAATCGACTTTACCTACACCTTAATTTCTGGTAGTTATTGATATCTCACAAAACCTGTAATACTACGGTAACAAAACTTAGAGAGTTCCATTAGAAGATCAATACCGGAAATGATAGTCTACTAATAGCCATTTCAAACGCGATTTGCTTTTTACACAACTTCCTTCCAGCTTTTTTTCCTCAATTAACGGAGATGCCCCTCTCCTCCCCATACCTGATCCTTCTTAGCCGAAGAAAGAATGGGATATATGAAGATGCTGCTCTTAAATTAACAGCAGTAAATAGCTCATATGGAGTTTCCATCTCTTTTCTCACTGCTAGTCAACATTTTGTAGAATCATTGGGTTTCAATGTCAATAATCCCCCTGCTGGTTGGCATCTCTGATGTAGAGAATAATTCAAGTGTGAGTTAAGTCGATAAACCTAGGACTGTGAGTTGAAATGAAGTGTTAATAGAGCCCGAAGATATTCTTTAACACTTTCTTTTGACAAAATTTATCTTGTCTATGTTTTTAACCACAAATTATTTCGTATGTCTCCCACGTTTGTGTACATCAATCGTTAGAATAACTCTTAGGGCTGCGGTAAACCAAGTTAAATATCAAAAAAAGCCGAAATATAATGTGACAAGTAGCTAATCACGTTTAACTAGCCTATCTTGTTCTCTGCCTTCGGTTTTATCATAGTCTCGCTGCAGTAATATTCTTTCTGTGAGGTTTCTCATGTGGAGATCAAATCATGGCTCGGTGTAAATCGATGAATTGATGAAGAAAAGTTGAATTCGAATAGAAAAACACTTCCAAAACATTTTCATGAGTGATAATACGTGATTTTGACTGTTATTTGAAGCTGGTCTCCGTTATTTCTGTTTAGATCTCTATTCTTTCAACCGCTAGGGAAAGCTGTCAAGCGCAAGGCGTAAGGGTTTAACGAAATGAAACTGATACGAAGAAGAAAAAGTAGCTTATAATGTTTTTCGTGCTGTTAGTGTGCACTATTTCACTTCTTGTGGTCGTCTGTTTCTAATACTGCTACCTTTACCTCCGTCTGGTAAGAATTGAACCAGAGATATAATGCTGGCGAGAGACTAAAACCGAAACTTGAAGAATAAAAGTTGAATACAGGTACTATAAGGGGCTCGTTGTAACTACTATGACTTTAAGTAGGTTCTTGTCTACCTTATATGTCGCTGGTTTGCCATGCTGATATGTATTTCCTGTTCTGCGAGCATCAATGGGTGACAGAAAATATGACGTAAGGATAAGACGATTCATAACCGCAAAAAGTTAAGAAGTGAAGGGGAGAAACGACAGGGCAGCTAACTACCTGCAAATATGGTATATGTCACCTCTTTCTTCAGGTAATATGTGTTTGTTCCACAATTACATCCGTTCTCTATGTATCGCCGATAGAGGGCTCAAAATGTCGAATTGAGATACCATGAGAATCGTAGCAGAAAACCTGAGAAGAACTACAAGAGGTCACTTGTTCAAATAAAAATAGTCACTTATGAAGATTGAGCAACTCATCGATGTCTCTGCTACATTTTTTCAGCATGCTTGCTGTTTTGCAATCTTCGTAAAACGTCAAACCCCAGCCACCATTTATATAAGATTGAAGACTAAAAGCTGAAATCTAACACTTCAAGAGGCTAAAGATATGTTGGGTAGTTGTTTCTAGTTGTTTAACACTTCCTATTGTCTATATCAGCCATCTATGTCTTAGTTCTCCCTCTTCTGCAAGCATCAGCAATTGAGGGATAAAGTAGAAGTATTCGTCGATAGATAAGCAAATGAAGACTGAAAAGAGCCAAAAGGGGCAGCTGAACATTGCAACACTAGGTTTGGCCTAATATAATTCATTGTACGCCAGTTAATACCTGTAATAGTTGCATAACCTTCATCATGGAGGGAGAGCCAAAACCACGAGCTCGAATGTTTAATGGAAGAAGGAAAGCAACATAGAAGTAGAAGAATCGTTAATGGCTGATGATGTAATTCTTTAGAACTTGTAAATAGCTGTTTATCTTTCGATATCATAGGTGTATACTGATACTGTGTTTATCTCTTTGTATGCGCACTAATGAAGGAGGACTAACACATGGACTGAAGAGAACCCGATTAATGACAAAGAAAAGCTGGAATGCAGTAAAACAACGTTCCAGTAATACTCTTGAAGACGATTAGAGGAACATTCAAAACTTCTTGTGTCTCTAAGGTGAGCTCTTACCGGATTTATCATTTTTCTGTTATCTTCGATGATCCTAAAAATATATAGACGTTTGGACAAGCGGATTAAATAACTAATAAAAGCTGGATTTACGTAGAATAAAACATTCTGGGTACTAAGTCTGATCTCCATTGTTCAACATTAGAATTAAATCTGACCTTCCAAACGTATTACTACCACAGATCTCAATTCTGTCAGCGCCATGGAACGGAACATATCAGGGGTCGGAATAACTTGATAATTCAAAGAATAAAAGATGAATGAGAAAACAAAAAGATGACCCAATATTTTTTATAGCTCCTGGTAGCTAAAGGGCCTCATATCTCTGTATCAAATATCAGAATACTACTATATTCTTCCTGTTTTGGGGCCCACTTCGAGAAGGACAAAACTCAAGCATCTGTAAAAGTTGTCAATGATCGAAAATCGGGTAAAACGGGGTAGAAATCTGAGCCATGGACACTCATCAGCGTGATTGTTGCAATCAAAAGCTACTTGTAACTGCTGGTTCCTCGTTACATGGTAATTTCTCGTATTTGTAAGCTGCACAAGTTGAGAGGCAAAACTCGAAGCAGATGACTTATAAAGAGTGACGAAAAGTTGAATTGTAGTACGATGAAGTGACTGCACTTCTTGGCTGAACTCTTTATTGCATTTTATAACTNTTCACTGCTACTGCTACGAGTCAATAGGGTTTTGTTGATGCCAGGTTCCGTCTCTTAACATCCGATCATTTCAGAGGAGATTAGGATTACATACCAAGGACTCCCGTAAAAGCGCTATTGTGAACATAAAATTATCCTGATTGCTTGAGCCCTCTTATAACAGGTTATTTCAGCTTTTATTTGTTAAATGTTCAATGCGTATCTTTACCCGAACATTCCCCTCAAATATGAATGACACAGAACAGAGAACAACACGGTCTATGGGAAGCCTGAAGGTATTGCATATTTTCTAGTTGAAGTAAATAGNCATGTTTTATCATAATACTGTTATCTTTACGACACATTTATCACCATACCAGTTGGAGACAGAAATTAGGACTGATATAAGCTATTAAATTCTGACCAAAAAGCTGAAATAGACCAAAAAGCTGAAATATTGAGAGTGATGGGTCTAAAGAGCGACTTGGCGCACTATTGATAGCTTGTATTTAACCACCTGTCATCACTAGTATGTTTTATTCATGCACTTCTCGCTATTCTGTCATCACCTGCAATGTAGCAATATGTTGACGCAGGGAAAACTCGACCGACCAGTAAAGAAAAGTTGAAAATGAGCGAAATAAAAGACCCATCACATCTACTTTGCTATTATGTGCATTTCATCACTTGTTTTCGTTGAAATTATCAAGTAATACTGTGTATCCCCTTTATCTATCGATATATCAGATGTTGAGACAAATGCTGCGGAAAGATAACTGGCTAACGTGAACGAAGAAAGCTGAAATGAGTTATTGTAGAAGGCTAGGGGTATTCATAAGTCTTGGGAGTTTACTCTGATACCATTGTGTTGCCCTCAATATGTTTCTATGGAACAAAAGCGTCTGCAATGTGGAGACGATGAATATGCTATGAATCCCCTCTGATATATCTCGAGAAATAGATGGTGGTAAGATCAAGTGAAGAAAGGTGGAAAACTAGAGACGTTTATGACTGCCATTAAAAGACTACAAGCAAGTCCAGACTACCCTAATCTTACAATACATATGTTCTCTATTCACCTCTGAATTATGAAGATCGTCGACAGGGAGATACTTGCAGGTGGATAAAAGTCTACCGGTACTAATCAACGGACAAAAGTGTAAAAGAAGTACTTGTAATTTAAGCGATGAGGACGTTTAGCAGGCTGACATTATTAGAATAAACATTTTTAGTTGTCTCTTTTACACTTTTTATGCTGTATATCTCTCCGTTGAGTAAACATCATGGATGGCACGTCGCGGACAAGGACTTGAGCTCTTTAACTCCTTTAATATGAAACAACAGCTATTTGGTTATTGTAGTATACAATATTACTGTTACTGTATTTATCCCCTTTCTGGGAGCCGCATTAATTGACACACATACTGCAGATTCGGGATCAGTTAAATGACACATAAAAGTTGAAATAAACTGAGAGAAGAGTCTTTGGAGACCTATCCAGATTCAAATGTCTATTCTATAGCTCTTGACGGGCCCTAAAGGTACTTTGAAGCAACAGTTTCACCGTAAATCAATACCATGACTTCAGGGAGTGAGTTTATAGGTTGGAAGCTCGTCTAGTAACACAAGAAAAATACTATTGACGAATAATAAGAGTAGTGAGACGTATATTGGTCTATTCATGTTCCCCTTATGTTGCTATGTTGTCTCTTGTATGTGCATACTGCTATATTTCTCCCTGTTCTGTAGGCATAAATGGAAATGTAATGAGATCCTCATATTGATACTATACACCACGAGAGTCAAGTTGAATGTCATGCTGAAGACAACAAAAGACAGTCTGCTGCCTCCTAGAAGCGAGTGAAACAGTCATTCGCTACTTGTTCTACAACTTTACAGCTTTAGTTCCTCCATTAGTCGAGATACGCGGTTCATGATTATCGATGCGCGCGGAATAGAGGTAAAACTAGCATCAATACTTACTGAGGCAACAAAAAGTGGGACTTTGCATCAGTGGTGATCTATTACAGGGCCATGACATTTGTTTTCTGGTTTATTTCTCTATTTAGCAGTTATTTAATCGACTTCCCCTTATGCCAACATATCGCACCTATATGAAGCTCCCCGAATAGGACTGAAAGCATTACAAGTCCTTATCGAGACACATGATAGTCTCAACTGTCAAATTTCGCCCCTAAAACATGTACTTTCATCTTCGTCACTTACATCAATTCGGGTTTTTTCCGTCATCTGCTCGACTGCATCTTGCCTCCATCTTGGGAGGAATATCAACAGGTATAAGACCATCCCAAAATATAACAGTGACAACAAGAAGTGCTTCAATGACTACTTGTAGCAGTAAAACGCACTACTGAAGTGCTGTTGCTCTTTTTTCCAACTTCCTTCTATCCATTTACCAAGTTACACCGGCCCACAGCTTTTGTGTTTTCAGCTAATACCTACAAATCCCCGCTATTGCAGCAGAAATATATATACAAGCCACTTGATGTTTTATTCCGCATAATAGAGGCTCGAAAAACAGTATCATCCCAATACCTTATTTCACTGCTACTGCTACGAGTCAATAGGGTTTTGTTGATGCCAGGTTCCGTCTCTTAACATCCGATCATTTCAGAGGAGATTAGGATTACATACCAAGGACTCCCGTAAAAGCGCTATTGTGAACATAAAATTATCCTGATTGCTTGAGCCCTCTTATAACAGGTTATTTCAGCTTTTATTTGTTAAATGTTCAATGCGTATCTTTACCCGAACATTCCCCTCAAATATGAATGACACAGAACAGAGAACAACACGGTCTATGGGAAGCCTGAAGGTATTGCATATTTTCTAGTTGAAGTAAATAGAATTACCAGATCCTTTCACTTTCATTTGATCCATTTTCTCTTAATTACTTGAGTCATTCCAATCTAGTATTTTCGTACCTGATATGCTCCATTATGACAAGAGTTAAATAGGGGGAAAATACATATCTACGGCATGCAATAGTACTCTGTGGTCTAGTATTAAACAGCAGAATGTTCTCAGTACCTTTTCCTACTTCTTTTTCAGTTTATTTTCTTCAGTATTCATGTTATCCCCATGTCAACGTGTAGTCTCGCCATTAAAGATAATGAAAAAAACGTGGTACAACGTAGTAGGGGCAGCTAGCCATTGCAATAAGCTGTAAATATTGCGGTGAGGGATCATAAAATGTTGATGGAATTTTGTTTTACTTCAATTTGAGCGTTCAGCTCTTATAATAGCGAGTTATTCCGATGTCTAATATTTGTCTCGCAATCTAAGCTGCTAACAGAAGAGAGATATGGGGGGGTAGATGTCAGTACAGGCTGGAAGTAAAGGTGCTAATAAGTCTTCTAGGGAGGTTCTATAAGTTAATGAGCTTTTTGGATTACTGTATAACTTTCTATCTTCAATTTATCGATCAACACCAATCTCAGATTGATCTCTGGTTTTGATACTAGGGGAAGAGAGAAATATGATAGAATAAACTATCAGAGACAGATGCAAAAAACCAATAGCCAGCTTAGACCTATTTTAAGCATTATCCATTTATACTAGCTACTATCTGCTCTCTATCAAAGTAATGAGTTATCCGAAGTCTTGGTCTCTGCCTTCCCAGCTACGAGATTACAGCGTGAAAGGAAATATGACATAAATATAAAGATCCTGTATTAAAAAGTGGCTTGTAATGGAATACTAGCTGCTAGTAACATTCTGAGACTTTTATTGTCTTTTATTTCAACTTTTATTCATCAATTAGTCGTCTTATCCCTTCCTATACTTATTATTATTTTAGGGAACAAAAAACCGCTGTTCTGGTGTTGAAAGTAACTGATGGAGATTTGGAGCTCGTAGATATAACTATGAGTGTCTAGAGGTACTTTGGATACTGTCATATTCTTTTGGTTCAACATTATCTCGTTGGGTACCCTCAGTCTTCTCGTTCTCAAAAAGCTCAGTTCATGAGAGGTGAAGGTGAGAGGCAAATTCGAGTCAAAAAGTACAGCAGAAGGATATCAGTCTGTTAGCTTCAAAATACTTATTTACACCTCTTCCTTTTCTAAATCCGTGTTATTCAACGAAGCTGGTGCCTCTGGCTTCTCCGGACTGATAGCCTAGTCTAAGCATTGAGTAAGAGCAACATATTGAAGGCTTAAAAGCTGATCAGGAGGACAGGAAATAGATAATGTGTTTTTTTAAGCTTATAGATTCATTTGAAGTAGTTATCTTAATTGAATTCAATATTACTACGTCGAGTTGGGTGCACCTCATTTTCTATCTCAAGCACAGGTGTCGCAAAATTGATCAAAGTGAGCTTTAGGACCTCAGAGAGAAATAAGATGCTTACTATAAGATTATTTAGGGTCTTAAAAACACTTTTCTATTATCTAAATCTTCCATTTCAGTTTTTGTTCTTCGGTATTGTACATTTCTGCCCTGTGTTGTGAACCTGGTTTTGATGAAGTGGTATTTGGTGGCTTGGAAATCATCTCAACAAGTCACATTTTTTGAAGCCTGTAAACCCTTGATTTACCGTTATATTCTCTTCTTTCTCCATATTCTAGCTGACATATCTCCTCGCCTCCAGAACATTCATGTAATGAGAGGGAATGAAAGAAGAATATGACGGTAAAAAGATATAGTATGAGAATATAAAGTGTACCGTTACTATATTTGAGCTTTCAGTAGCCCATCTGTGCCATCTTATTCCATTTCTTCAAGTTATTGAATTGAATAATGATGTCTCTGACTTCTCATGGCTTCGGCTTAGAGCATGCACTAAGAGCGAAACTTGGAGTAAAAAGTATTCCAGGAAGATTAAAAGTAGATGAATACGCTCTTTTTACTTTCACTATTAATCTGAAATCATCACCACAGATTACGTCTTATTTCGACGAGTTTAGTGCAATCCATATTTGGTCATAGGCATCAGTATTGTGATAGGTGGATAAAAGTCATCGAGGTGGCTTCAAAACATCACAGAAGAGTAAATTATAACTGATGCACTTGTATTAGTCTATTTAATGCTTCAGTGTTAGAATCTTCTACTCCATCAGGTTTCTTACCTCGATATTGTTCATTTAGTCTCTGATACCAGCCCAGTCCCACCTCATAGAACAAGAGAATAGGGTCCAACTGGATTGAAGATATCCTACAAAGATAAGAAGTTGATTTTTATAGTCTTACACGTCTTAACATGCCCTAACAATTGTTACTTTCTTACTTCTCTATTATTTCGCTAATTAGCCCCTATCCTCTCGTCTCGAAAAGGTTTGTTTATGAGAGATGACTGGGAGAAGTTTATGACGAGAAGCTGATATAGTAGAAAGGTAAAAAGCAAACAAATGGGGTTCTTTGGGTCTATAGAGGAGTAGTTAATAGTTACTATCCCTGATTATATCTTTCTAACATCAATATTAGTGCTCCTATTTTCTTCAGTCTGACTTTGCAGTATATCGATGAAGCAAGAATGCGAGTAATCAGAGTAAAAAGTTGTTATCAAAAACAATAGAATTATCATTCAGCTCATCTGAGTCCATTTGTCAAGCTGGAAGCTTTTTATGTCTTACTTCAATAGTACTTTTGGAGACAACCACCTTTTATCTCATGGCCCGATATTTCTGACCATGAAAAGAAGATGTTAGGGTAGAAATCGAGTTAAAAGTTATTGGGAGAGGAGAAGAGCTAATCGTTGCTGTTATCTAGCTCAACATATCCCCATGAAGTCACTATTCTCTCATATTTATTGATTATGTCCTCTACTTCTCTCAACTTTGGTTAGTTTATTACATAAGCTTGAAGATATAAAACGTAATTCGAGATAAAAAACTTATAAGGGAGAGATTTAAGTAGACAATACAGATCTCGTAATCTTATAGAACCTTTATGTACCACTTTTCTTTTTACTAAGTCAATATTCCGTTGATATATTCTCAATCTCTCTTTCTGACTTCTATCAGTTGGTATATGTAGTGTTGAGGAAGTGATATATTAGGGCTAAAAGCTGTTCTAGGAGGTATCATCTTCACAGTTGCGTTTATCTGACTTACCTATTGATTTCTGCACGAATATTCTCCCTTCTATCATAATTATCTCTTAGGAAATCTACATCCCATAATCTCGCCTGTGATAGTTCAGTTCTTAGTCTTGAAGAGACTCAACATGTTGGGGCTAAAAACTTAGAATGAGAGAAACTAATACTACCAGCTGACTCTTTCAACCTTTTCAATCCCATCTGTACTACTTTCCTTCTCCCTAGAGTATTTTTTGTTCCGATTTTCACATTTCTTTCTCACTATGACATCATGTACAATACAAGGAGGGTGAAGGCAATGGCCTAAAAGTGAGCTAAAAAGTTGTGCAAAGAGACCAAAATAGTCTCATTTGTCTTACCACTCTTCATCAATTTTATCAGGACCAAGCACCTCTCTTCTTTCAATGAAATCGCTTTGGAATACCTCTCTTCCTTCTTGACTCCGAAGTGATCGTTTTTCCATCCAGACGGGAAGGTGAACATAGGTGTTAATAAGTGCAATGAAGAAACAAGAGAAAATCTTTTCAAATATCTCGACTCCAGTGATTGTTTTAGTAGTCTTATGCTCTTTCCCATCCTATGATATCCTCCATCATTATGTATTCAATTTTCTGCCTATGAGCAGTCTGTATTTAGGTGAGAGAAGTGGTCTATATGAGTGAGACAAAACAGATCAGGATAAGAAGTTACTTTGCCGTCAGATCCTCCTTACCTTGAAGGCTATTCTAGTACCACTTATTCCCCTTAAATCAATATAATGTCTTTCATTTTCTTCTCCATCATTTACTTTGATGGTTCAATACAGGGACATAGGAACAACGGTCACATCCGAGGTGCAAAAGTTAGTACAGTGAGATAATAGATTACAATTGGTCTCATATGACTTTATAAAGCTCTCTGGTGTGATTTTTGCTTCACCAATGTTTTATTTCAATGATATCTTCTTATTCACATTCTTTTTCAGAGCAGCTCGGATGTAGAGCGCGAGAGGAAATGCTACATAAGTGAGACAATAGATACTTCCAAGCAATGAGAGCTTGGTAGTTAGCCTTGTATCAAGAAATGTGTTCTTCCAGCACCAATACTCTCTCTTGACCAAGTTTTATCTCTGCTAAATCTGCTCACCCTCTTCTCGACTTTGTCAAGCCCAGCTGACAGACTTGGATATGAGTACAATTAGATAAAGAATAACTATTGAGAGATAACAAGACATCTTTTAGAGTCCTCTATCTTGTAGGATTCCCTTAATAACATTGTATCTCCTTCTTTCTACTTTTTTCCTATCTTCCGAGTCTGATTGTGCGTGTGGACATTAAAGGAAGTGGTGTGAAAGTGAAGAAAAAGTATCACAGAGAAAAAAACACTTCACCGTCTGACCAGAAGCACCTATAAGCTCTACCCGAAGTACCTCTTCTTCATCAGCAGCACTTCTTCGGATATTCCACACTTCGTATTCATGTCACTCAGTATTCATTTCAGAGACATGGACAGAAAAGGTATTATTGAGATAAATAATGACGATCGAAAGATAAGAAGCTGGCCATTAGAATACTCTGGACTGAATAATTGTTTTCAATATGAAATGTTCATTTGTTTCAACTTATATTCATGAAACAGATGCAATCTAGCAGTCCAACTCTCAAGGGTAATTTTTTCTTTTTTTTTCTTTTACATTCAATTGATTATAACTTCACATTGTAAGAGTAACCTTTGAAGTTTGCTGGGTGTGAAAGAAGTGTTAAACTAATGGGATAAAAGTTAGATAGAGATCTAAGAACTATGCCGTTGGAATGATTGTACTATTATGATTCTCACAACACAAGGATACAAAGCTACTAAAAACCTACTAGGGAGAGGAAAAAGATTCCAGGTGTCCCCAATAGCAATGAAAGATGCCTTGGATCTGTTATTTGCCTCTGTTTCAGCTTTTCTTCAATATAATATCGGGTTATTCAAGTTGGGGTTACAGTATTTCACCATGGTGCTTATGGACAGAGCGTCATATAGAGAAATACAAAGCCTGAGTCACGGGAAAGCTTACTGTTGTTTGGTAGCAGTCATGAAAAGCATATTAAGTCTTTTAATTCTGAAGCTCTTCTCCCAGCTCAAGTATATCCTTCCACTTACAACTGAAGTGGAGGAAATGTAGCAGTATAAACTATGAAGACATCCCCAAGCACCCCATAGTAATGTGGCTCACGGTTTCGAACAGCTATTTGTATTATCATAAATCCTTTTTACTTCATTTTGTGATTTCATGTCATTAGAATGATTTACCCGTCCGTCTCCATGGTCCCTCCTTTGTAGAGGTGACTGTTTAGGGATGGCAACAGTAGTACCAGTCATAAAAAAATTCAAGAGAGGCTAATTTACTTTCAAACTGTCTCTATAATCGTCATAAAAAGGCTGTACTACGTCATTTCAACTTTTCGGCGTCATTTCCTCGAGTTATTCCAAGCGCTACAGTATTTGTATTTGTCAATCATTATTGATAACCGCAGAACTGAGAGAAATACATTAATGAAAATTGTATACGAGAAAGCAGTAAGCGGGGTTGTGTTTAATAGCAGCCGTAAGACTCATAAATTCCTACTTCCCTACTTGGTTGTAAATTTTAATCTTCATATGAGCAAGTTATCGCAACCCATGATCCTGCCACTCATTGCAGGATGATGACCTAAAAGAAGTTGTTGTAGCAGAAATCGGTATTAACTACTAGCAATGTAATATGCCTGCTATTAGAGTGATATTAATAGCCTATTTCTCTTTGCTTGTTTAGATTCAACTTGTATTTCGTAATCAACACATTTGGTTCTGGTATCAAACTCGGTCCCTTCAGTCGTTGACACGCACTGAGCACGGAATAATCAGATATTAGTACATAAGAGGTTGTTGACGGCTTACTGTGCCAATTATTGAGTAGTGAGAGCTTCTCGTCTCTCTTCATTTCAGCTTTTTTTCATCGTTTTATTAAATTATAAGAATTGTAAAGAATTGTAGCTTTAGTCTCTCATGTTTGCTGTTTACAGAAGAGAAATAAAATACGTCCAATATGTGGCACAGGTCAGGATAAGTTATTATTTACCTACAAATATGTTAATTGAATATAGCAGGCTAGTTCGATTTCTTCCCTACAACTTTTCTTCTCAGTTGGTGACGTTATTTCAGCTCATAGTTCTTGGCTCTTTCAGTAATGTTCATCTAAGAGTGGTAAACATAGTACCGGTATTATTCTGCTGAATCCAAGGTGGCAGACACTACATTAGCAAAGCAGTAAACATATTGGCCTTTGCTCAGACTTCTTAATAGCTTTTTACACTATCAATCTACATAGTTGTACCCCCATGACTACATGTCTCTTTGCTTTTGATACTTACAAAACAAGCAAGAATATGATGTAAGACATATCAATAACTACAAACAGTACGTACAGCTTTACCGGCGGTCGTCAAAGACAGTATGGGCACTCAACATATCTTTATTTCATCTTTCCTCTTCATTAGTCGCGCTATACTTGTACCAGTCCAAGCATAATCATTCGATCTATTGTGCTCATAGAAGAGAGGCAACTATGGCAGTATTACACCAAAATTCTAGCAAGATGTCACAGTTAGCTTACAATGACCTCAATGGAAGTCCTGTGCCTCTTTTTCCCTCTTTTCTGCTTTCATTCTTCATCCTACCAGGTTATTCCAGCCCTTGCTTATTGTTGCTTATTGAACAGAAGTATGTGTAGAGCTGGTAGGTGCGGAGAGCTCCTAAAGGTAACTGGAGACACAGCCGAACTTATCTTGGAACGTTCTGAGTCATGTATGCTATTTGATTTCCAATTTTGTTAGATATTTAATCGATTTAACCGCCTCATTTGTCTTCCACAAAAATACAGAGAGAAGCGCGATATACCGTAGAATTTGATACCAGAAACGGCACTAACTGATGAACTAGACACTATTATGCACAGTAGCCCACATGAGCTCTTTTTAATATATGTTTTCAACTTTCCTTCTCCAAAAGTCCGAGTTATACCAAGTAGTGGATTTTGCCTCTCCGTGTTACGCAGCAGAAAGGTGGTAAAGGTCTATCAAATGAAAAGAACATAAACAAAATGTGGCTATAAGCGCCTCACTAGCAATTACAACGTTTCTAGTATTCAATAGTACCATCAATTGTTTTTATTTTTTAATAAACCGACTCTTCCTTACGCTTATTCTCTGGCAATCGGTGTGGCACACAATGAAAAGAGAAAATGGAGCAATGGATTAGCTTTAAGAACTAAGCAGTATCTACAAACATATATTTATCTATGAAGAGAGGCATTAGCTTCTTCTATCCATTCATTTCAGCTTTTCAACCATGTTAAATTACATTGTCACATGCTTTTTGACCATCATGATGCCACTGAATGAAGGTAATAACGGCGAAATAAATACCCTGGAGTTGTTGAGGGTTGACAGTTGGCCACATAAGGCCATTTGGGACAATGAAGTGAACTTATTATCACCATTCGGGCGTACTATCGTCTGGTGCATAGCTATCTCTGTTTACTCGTTGTTTTGGTTAATCCACACCGTGATACCACGACGATTATAACAATCTAAACATCTTGAGGGATAGGGTTGTTATCTAATAGCGACTAGGAGTATAGCCGACTTCTTTGAGTTTCCTCCCTTATACAGGCTAGTTTATCAATATGTCTCAAGCCCTCATTATGATACGAATTCCATAATGTAGAGATCAAAGGACCCTGGTTTGGTTCTTATGGTCATGAGATGTGCTCTATGGGACTATTGCGCTGTTGTTGTTACAATATAGATTCAATTCAACTGATTTCAACTTTTATTGATTTTCATCCGCCCCCAACTTCTCTCATTTTCTTTGAGTCATACCGGAATATCTTGAAAATATGCAGACAGAAACAACAGTGTTAGAAAAACGGAAAAGGCAATAATACTGTCTCTTAAGTAGGTAGGCCTCTTGGATCAAGTCTTATTCACACATCATTGACTATCTCAAAGATTTATGCATACTGTATCTTGTTGTGACCACCATATGACTATAAAAGGAGATCAGAAAGTGATTATTGAATTAAAAAAAGAAGAAAATGACAACCGTGAAACAAGACTCATCATTCGCTAATAGATGTGGCACACACCAGCAATACCAGTCATTTTTACATATCCTTCGTCGCCAGGGGTCCTTTTTTTTTTTATTTTTCTTGTTTTTTTGACAATTCTGACCCTCAAGGTTTGGTTCATTGCCTTTGCAGAACTCACTGCATAGATAGCGTACAGAAAAAAGTTCGAACAAAGACAGGAAGAACCTATCAGGGAGAAAGTCTCAGACGCACTGGTCAACAGGAACGCTCTTAAAAGTGACATTTCAACCCTTAACATATACTTATCGCGCCCCAAAGTTGATTAGTAAGCAAAATGGCCTTTCTGAAACATCGCCATCAAACCCAATACTGGTGCTACAAGGACATCACCTTCACCAATGAAGTCCTACTGCCCCGATGCTTCCAACTAAACAACTGTCTAGCTTCCCACTTTAGTATTTCGAAAATTTCAAAAACCGCGCAATTTGCCTTACCCACACCCCATGAAATCTTTGGTTTTTGGCACTTTTGAGCTGGACGAGAAATTCCTATCTCCGTCAATACTGCTCCTACTGATGAGACAGCAGCATTTTCGTAATGAGAACAGATCACATACCATATTTTAACACTTATATCTGTGGCTGCGATAGTGTAATCAGCTCATTCCCACCACCCGTTTTCAGAAAAGGTGAGTTTCGGACTTTTTGAGAAAAAATCCAAAATCTCTGATAAGAAAAAGCTTAAACTTTAGAGATCCTGACCAAGGACACAAAGTCGGTCAAGCCAGAGAAAAACGAGAAAAAAAACCGAAAACAGGTAATATGAATCTACAGGACTTACGAGTGGTATATTTAGATAGCCCCGATCAGCACCATCTCTAATGTGACTTTCATTACGAGTTTCGAGATTTTTTTCGGCTGTTGTGTCGGAAACAAGTTTTTGCAGATGTACCAATAGCCAGAACTCTTAACCCGTGCAGCTATTGTACTAATCATGTATACAGTAAAGTAGTCCTTGGTATTAAAAGTAGAATGATACTATCAGATATTCTCAGCGAAGCATCTTGGTGCCGTTTCAATGACATGTGATATGAGCACCTCTCGAAAACCGCTGTTACTTCTTCCATCGACATGATGGAAAACAACTCATGGTATCGAGCTGCTCCCAAAGTCATATAGTATCTGATGACTAGGCTTTTTCATATGTTCCCTCAGCTTGAGCAGAAGATCTAGGTGCTACAATCATCTGGAAAGTCCATTTCTTGCTCACACAGCCTAAATAGATTCCAAATTCGCAATCCAAGGCCGGTTTC
This sequence comes from Yarrowia porcina, assembly GCA_900519025.1. Classification (NCBI taxonomy): domain Eukaryota; kingdom Fungi; phylum Ascomycota; class Dipodascomycetes; order Dipodascales; genus Yarrowia; species Yarrowia porcina. Next base: position 67,379 of record ULGT01000023.1, on the reverse strand, counting down.
GAGATGGTGCAAGTCGGGGCGACCTCCTGGTACCCGTCTTCTCTGCTGTAAGTTGATATTGCTCGTTTTCGCTTTTTTTTATTATTTCTCTCAGCCAAGTTGGAGTTTGTGTCCTTGACCAGATATTTTAAGGTTTAGGCTTTTCATTATCTACATTTTCTTTTTTTCCCCAAAAAGGCCAAAACAGGATACTTATGAAAACGCGTAGTGAGTAAAGAGGTGTTCCCGCACAGTTATTAAGAAATTGAATGCAGTACTGTAATTTATAGTGGTAGCTCATCTCAGAACTCTATGTACTTTCTCTGTAGGATGATTATTGGGCGAGAAACGCAACTGTGGTTCGGAGCAAAATCGCCAATAATTGAAGAAATGATGGGGGATGGGTCAGGCAAAATGGAAGATTTTTGTAATTTTCGTAATAGGCGTCTTGGGAGCTCATAATAGATACCAATCTAATCGGCGCAAGAACAGGAAAACGTTGATACGATCGACGTCCCTCTAGAGTCATTCTGTGGCTTGATGCAGGTTGTTGAAAGTCGTGTTTTTGCTTAGGTTAACCACAGAAAAGAGGATTTTTTAGTTTATCACTCAGTTCTTCAGTTTCCCAAAATGATATTGTCAATCAGTGAGCCTGGGGCTTCATCTAGGACTACTTCTTGCCCCCTTTCCTAGAACTTTTTCTTTTCACGTCATTTCTGCAGGGACTTCTGATAAGGCCACCCCTCCAAACCTTGTCAAATGGAGAGGTCAGAAACACAACATACTGTAACATCAATCGAGCAATAAAATGGAAAGGTTTGTCTATGGTGTGTAAGCGGCACTTATCATTGAGACGTCTTCACGGTTTTGGCATTTATCAACTCATGGGGTTCGCTGAGTGATGGGGAATAACTGGACTACTTGAGCCGCTTATAACGGATGAAGAAAGAAGGAGATAACCGGATGCATTCAAGTTGTCAAATAGGGCGGGAATTTGGGGTTTCATGTCTCGTAGAGCCTGTTCTTTAGGCTTCCATAGATAGAGCACCACAGAACACAGTGCAACGTGTGGGAGACACAGCAGATGAAAAAATATGACTGTGAGGTTGGTGGCCACAGAAAAAGTTGCAGCACCCAGGATTTTCGTATGGTCTCCCACTACAATACTGACTGTGCTCTCTGGTGCTTGACTATGGCTGATCGGACGGGAAGCCGTATTTTCACCAGGATATGGCCGCAACTGGCATAAAAAGTTGTTGGAGCTATATAGCACGCTACAGAAGCTACGTGACCGGTCATCATCGTAAGAATAAAAAGATACCTTGTAATGCATCTTGAGAACAAAATTCGAGCCTTGTAACTACGATAGCACTTACTCATCAGTGCTTGTATGGATCAGCAATGTGATTATACAATTTCTTAAGGGTATCCGTCTGTCAGCATTCTGATATGGTCTGATACTACGTACTGAGTTTCTGTCAAAACAGCAATAAAGCACAAAAGAACTGCAAGAAAAAGCTTAGACTATCAGCTAGGATCACATCAGCCCTTTTGATGCTTCATTTAGTTGTTCCTCCCAATATTCTTGCCAACTTACCTCTCACCCAAAGAGGTCTGTCTCGACCACCACTTTTACATGGCAGAAAATGCCCATATGTGAACATAGACTTCATTGGCACTGTTTAAGAAGACTGAATAATACCCTGAAGCGGTTGATTTTGTTTTTCGTGCATTTGTTCGGGTTTTATTCACGTCACACTTATTTTTGTTACCCCACATTTTGACTTGAAACAGCTCCACAACCCGCATCAGACATCGCAAGACAGAAGTAAACACACCAACCTAGTCGCGGGGCTTCAGGCTTTCTCCTGCACCCTTTGTTTCAGTCAAAGCTCGTCATTTTTCGAAAAATCGAAAATCTGTCATTTCGTCTGACCCATGGTCAGAGAAATTGGCCAAAAACGTCAAAATCTGGTCTGCTGACTAAGCACGATTCTGCGAAATAACGGTATCACAGCCTTCTAATAAGCTTTCAATGAAACTCCAGAGCGGACCGAGTTGGAATATACCACCGGTTTTTACTTTGAACTTCGTCTTGGTAGTTTTTTCCTCCAAGGAAATCGCAAAAAAAAAATTTCACCCCTGATTCGGCACTTTTTGGTTTTTTTTATTTTTGAGATTTTCCGAAAAGCTTATTTTGCCAAAAGTGCCCAAGTTGTGGGAAGTTGAGAAAAAAAATAAAAAAGTCGCATGTCAGGAATATGATGTAAACTTGCTCTAGACTATTCCCCTCAATCTCAGGAGTAAAAGTCCACTGTCTGTTACTCGATTTACAATTTATTTCAGAAGTTATCGTGTTTTGAAACTGGCTGTATTGCAAGTGTCTAGAATCGATATTATGGTCTCAATATGCGCTGTAGAGAGAGGCAAATAGAACCAGTCTACTTGTATCGGTAACTAGTGTCCTTTAATAGACTTTTTTAGTCTATCACGGGTCTCGGAGCGGAATTGTGGCTGTTCGCACCTTTGGAAAAACTTGTTTTCGAGCTTACAGCCGAAATAAACTCCAAAATGGAATGGCAATGCCAGATTGATGATGGCGCGGGTCGGGGCTATCCAAATATACCAGTATCCAATGTCTTAGCGCCGTATTACCCGTTTTTGATTTTTTTTCTCGTTTTCCTCCGACTCAACCGACTTTGTGTCTTTGGCCCCAAATTTTAAGGTTTAGGCTTTCTCTTATCAACATTATCGATTTTTTTAGCTCGAAACTCAACTTTTCGGAAAAGGGATAGCAGACATGCAGGGGTTGCAGCTTCACTATTGGAATAACTAGTGCCCTATCCTACTATATGGAGCCTACTGATTACAAATATGTTGTTAGTTTTCCTACAGGAGCCAAAACAACGGTTATGCAAAGTTCTCGTTCTGCTCAAAAATGCCAAATGTTGATAATTTTATGGGGTGTGGGTCATGCGAATTCTGCGATTTTTGAAATTTCCAAAATACTGAAGTTAAAGACTCCAAAAAGGTATCATCAGTATCATTGGAGCTGTCGGACTTCAATAATATATCTGATGTACTTGTGGCACCAGTATTTGGCTTTCTAGAGACATTCTAGAACAGCAGTTTTGATTAGTAATCAACTTTGGGCGGCTGTATATCTACGATTGGACTTTGAAAGTCTCTTTTAAAAGTGTCCGTTGTCATCAGCATGCCTGAGGCTTTCGCCCTGATAGAGTTTCCTTGTCTTTGTTTGAACTTTTTGTTGCATGTTATTTGAGCAGTGAGTTTGGTTAAGGCTATGAACCAAACCTTGGCCTTGGGTTGTAGAAAAAGGGAGGACATCAAATATGAAACGAATTGGAAAGGAACTGGAAAGAATACAAGTGGTATACTTGTTTGTGCTGTGATACCACGTGATGCAGGGTCCTGCGAGAGTTATGTCACCAAGACCTTCTTCTAAGCATGACCCGCTACATGTAGTCGCAACAAATTGCAGGAAAGACTGCGAGAGGAAACTCACAGCCTCATATATTGC
>ULGT01000023.1:0-62623 GCA_900519025.1 Yarrowia porcina | reverse complement strand
TTACTTAGCTTTGTGACCTGCATAATCAATGCGCTGGGAGTTCATCGCGCCACATGCAACACAGCATTCCATCAATCAATCAACAGCACTAACCATCGCCAGAAGCTGAAAAAAGATTTGGAACGGGTTCATTTGACGTCAAATATGATGAGCCAACCAGTAGCCTGACTTCTCCTTTCTTATCTCCGATTTTATTGCCCCAAACTTTATCTTGATATGGACCCTTCATTCTGGGTGCACAAAAACAACAAAATGATTTTAGCATATCAATGATGTGTGACGGGGCTTCGGTTTTGAAGAAACAGCACGAAACGGCTGTCCCGAACAGGTAGAGCCTTTTCAGCAGTCTCCACGTTCAATTTTTCGCTCTTGAATTCGGAAACACTACAACCTCGACTCATAGCCAATGATGATTGCCCCTGAATTCCCTGCCACATCCAAATGATAATAATATTCTACGGCACAGTACTTGTACCGGTACCGGTACCTTGTACTTGTACTTGTACTTTGTAGCTATGAGGCTGATTCAACTACAAGTACAAGTAAGACGAAGTTGCCTAATCCTCTGGCGAAATACCTTGAGTGTTGTTATGAGCCCTGCGACTCCACTATAGTAGATGGAATATATCTCGACCGACTTACAAGAGGCCCAAGATCTAGCACAGTTGCGACTTATTTTTTAAAGATTGAAAGCAATGTTTTCTTGCCCCACCTGAATACGAGAACTACGACGGTGTGGCAAAATTTGCTGTTTTTTGACCAGTGAAATTACAACATCTGAGCCCCATACGTTGAAGGTGACATCAGAATGATCATCTAGACATCGTGCCTCTGGTGGAATTACTTTTACCTCACTTTCGTCAATGCTCGAAAAAATATCTTAGACTCTCTAATAATGTCCACATGTGGCAAAACCTTCCTCGGTCAGGAGGTCGTAGCCGCACTAAAACTTCCACACGAGATACTTTGAACAGAAACAAACACTGCATGCCACCAAGATGGAGACTAAAATGCCAATACCGGTACTTTTACTTCCACACTCCTACTTGTAGATGTTACTATGAGGTTTGTTAGTCCCAAAGACTCTTTTCTTATGATGCCAAAGACCGCAGTCGCAGGATAACTTGATTAATTGACAAATTAAAGCAAAAGAGAAGACTTGAAAGTTGATCTAGGCTATAAAGCGGTCAATATTGTATGGAAAAGCACTTTCTGACATAGTTTGGTATCTTGAACGCTTCATTTGCGATGTACTGTAAGCATCATTGGATAAGCGGAATGGTGGAACTAGATACATTCAAGAATAAAAGCTGAATATAAGAGAAAGTAGAGATCCTAGAGCTTCCTGACTACTAGAGCTAAGAGATTGTCTAGTGGCTGATGTCACCAATTCATGCTATTAGTGAAGTTTGCTATTCAGTATGAAATTTAAGCGTAGGATCAAATCGATTATTTGGGGGAGAGAAACAGTTTCCAGGACAAAGAGTTCTAGTAACGTTACTACAGACTGTTAATATCTAATTCATCATCTCTTGTTCTAGCAGGTATTAATTATGACCGCATCATCGCAATTCTGTCTGCATCTACAATACGTGAGGGGACTAAAAATAGAAGTAAGGATAACTCGACTATATCGAGGTATGAAAGTTGAATCGGAACGATATAAAAGTCTTACAACATTTAGAATAGCCATCAACGGATAAAAATTCACTTCATGTCTCCTATAAATGCTTTTATCGCACTTCTACCCGTTCAGTACAGAGCATGATTAACATAAAAAAAACATTTGGTATATTAGTAAGTCGATTTATTGACCAATAAAGGTAGATATCAAGAGAAAGAAGAAAACGGCAATGTTTTTATAGGTGACTATCCACTCTTGGTCAGCTGTTGTTGTATTTTCATTGTATTACTACTACTTTTAGCTCTTCTCTGTGAAAACCATAGCTTCAAAGAATGGCATGGATTGGTCGATAAAATAAAGTAGAAAAGCTGACATGTAGTACGAAATGAAGCCCTTGATGCTATTGAAAGCGAATAGTATGTCATCAGATACTTCTCGAAGTTACTGGTGTATTTGTTTCAGTATATCTCTCTGCATTGTAATGAAGGTTGAGAGTCATGTTGAAGTACCGATGAATCGGATAAATGACAGAAAAAAGCTGAAATAGAGTAGAGTACAACATTCACAACGTTTGCAGTAGTTCATTGTATGTGATAGACCATTTACTTTCTTTCTTCTGCGGATTATACGTTGTAATGTCGTATTCTCAAATTATTTTAACCGTTAATTCGTATGCCTGCTTGTGAACCCTTCTTCAGAGGTTGACGAGGCGGTGCAACGACCACTAAAATTGCAGTGAAAGCCAGAAGTAGGCATATATATACTTCTGGCTAATATTAACATCGAGGCACACTTACGTTACTTTACTTCATCTTTTCACGGTAGTTAATCGAGTTATCCATGTTCCTGTTTTTACCTTTCCAATAGTGCCTACAGAACAGAGAGATAAATAGGACCAGACTGATACGAAATGAGCAATTAGCTTTTTGAAGCCACCTTATTCTTTTTACCCTTTTATCTTTCGCATGAGAAATTTTCTTATATGAGTCAACGATATATCCTTACCTTAGAAATGGAGATGCATTTTTTGCAGGACTCGATATAATTCGACATATAGAGGAGAAAAAGTAGAAATGAAGTGAATAGAGTTGATATCAGCTCTACTGGTGTTTTGAAGCTGTACGTTTAGTAGTTTTTGGAAAGGTTTGGCGAATATTAATCCCTTGTTTGGGCTTCCAGTGTGATTCAACTCTAGCAGTAAAACGAGACAAGGGGAAAGTCAATTAATTGATGAATAAGAGGTGAAATGATATTTATAAATGCTATTGAGACGCTATAAAACCCTCTGGTATGCTTTATATAAGTTCTGGTTACTGTTAATGCATGCTCTCTCTATACTAATCGTTTGTCTGTAGGTACCATTCGCGGAGACAAATCATGGCTTAAGTAATTCGATTAGGTAAAAGAGAAAAGATGAAACGAAGTAGTGTAAAATGTNTGCCAAATATTGATAATTTTATGGGGTGTGGGTCATGCGAATTCTGCGATTTTTGAAATTTCCAAAATACTGAAGTTAAAGACTCCAAAAAGGTATCATCAGTATCATTGGAGCTGTCGGACTTCAATAATATATCTGATGTACTTGTGGCACCAGTATTTGGCTTTCTAGAGACATTCTAGAACAGCAGTTTTGATTAGTAATCAACTTTGGGCGGCTGTATATCTACGATTGGACTTTGAAAGTCTCTTTTAAAAGTGTCCGTTGTCATCAGCATGCCTGAGGCTTTCGCCCTGATAGAGTTTCCTTGTCTTTGTTTGAACTTTTTGTTGCATGTTATTTGAGCAGTGAGTTTGGTTAAGGCTATGAACCAAACCTTGGCCTTGGGTTGTAGAAAAAGGGAGGACATCAAATATGAAACGAATTGGAAAGGAACTGGAAAGAATACAAGTGGTATACTTGTTTGTGCTGTGATACCACGTGATGCAGGGTCCTGCGAGAGTTATGTCACCAAGACCTTCTTCTAAGCATGACCCGCTACATGTAGTCGCAACAAATTGCAGGAAAGACTGCGAGAGGAAACTCACAGCCTCATATATTGCAATGATATAGCACCCGAGAGGTACCGATACTGTACAGCGAAAGAGGGCTGGTCCTAGGTCTATCTCTAAGTATAAGGTCAAGAAGAAAGACTTCTTTCTGTAACAAAAGGCACATTANTAAGCATCATTGGATAAGCGGAATGGTGGAACTAGATACATTCAAGAATAAAAGCTGAATATAAGAGAAAGTAGAGATCCTAGAGCTTCCTGACTACTAGAGCTAAGAGATTGTCTAGTGGCTGATGTCACCAATTCATGCTATTAGTGAAGTTTGCTATTCAGTATGAAATTTAAGCGTAGGATCAAATCGATTATTTGGGGGAGAGAAACAGTTTCCAGGACAAAGAGTTCTAGTAACGTTACTACAGACTGTTAATATCTAATTCATCATCTCTTGTTCTAGCAGGTATTAATTATGACCGCATCATCGCAATTCTGTCTGCATCTACAATACGTGAGGGGACTAAAAATAGAAGTAAGGATAACTCGACTATATCGAGGTATGAAAGTTGAATCGGAACGATATAAAAGTCTTACAACATTTAGAATAGCCATCAACGGATAAAAATTCACTTCATGTCTCCTATAAATGCTTTTATCGCACTTCTACCCGTTCAGTACAGAGCATGATTAACATAAAAAAAACATTTGGTATATTAGTAAGTCGATTTATTGACCAATAAAGGTAGATATCAAGAGAAAGAAGAAAACGGCAATGTTTTTATAGGTGACTATCCACTCTTGGTCAGCTGTTGTTGTATTTTCATTGTATTACTACTACTTTTAGCTCTTCTCTGTGAAAACCATAGCTTCAAAGAATGGCATGGATTGGTCGATAAAATAAAGTAGAAAAGCTGACATGTAGTACGAAATGAAGCCCTTGATGCTATTGAAAGCGAATAGTATGTCATCAGATACTTCTCGAAGTTACTGGTGTATTTGTTTCAGTATATCTCTCTGCATTGTAATGAAGGTTGAGAGTCATGTTGAAGTACCGATGAATCGGATAAATGACAGAAAAAAGCTGAAATAGAGTAGAGTACAACATTCACAACGTTTGCAGTAGTTCATTGTATGTGATAGACCATTTACTTTCTTTCTTCTGCGGATTATACGTTGTAATGTCGTATTCTCAAATTATTTTAACCGTTAATTCGTATGCCTGCTTGTGAACCCTTCTTCAGAGGTTGACGAGGCGGTGCAACGACCACTAAAATTGCAGTGAAAGCCAGAAGTAGGCATATATATACTTCTGGCTAATATTAACATCGAGGCACACTTACGTTACTTTACTTCATCTTTTCACGGTAGTTAATCGAGTTATCCATGTTCCTGTTTTTACCTTTCCAATAGTGCCTACAGAACAGAGAGATAAATAGGACCAGACTGATACGAAATGAGCAATTAGCTTTTTGAAGCCACCTTATTCTTTTTACCCTTTTATCTTTCGCATGAGAAATTTTCTTATATGAGTCAACGATATATCCTTACCTTAGAAATGGAGATGCATTTTTTGCAGGACTCGATATAATTCGACATATAGAGGAGAAAAAGTAGAAATGAAGTGAATAGAGTTGATATCAGCTCTACTGGTGTTTTGAAGCTGTACGTTTAGTAGTTTTTGGAAAGGTTTGGCGAATATTAATCCCTTGTTTGGGCTTCCAGTGTGATTCAACTCTAGCAGTAAAACGAGACAAGGGGAAAGTCAATTAATTGATGAATAAGAGGTGAAATGATATTTATAAATGCTATTGAGACGCTATAAAACCCTCTGGTATGCTTTATATAAGTTCTGGTTACTGTTAATGCATGCTCTCTCTATACTAATCGTTTGTCTGTAGGTACCATTCGCGGAGACAAATCATGGCTTAAGTAATTCGATTAGGTAAAAGAGAAAAGATGAAACGAAGTAGTGTAAAATGTCCATCTGTTTACCACTAGCTTACTATACGTAATTGGAAGCCTCTAGTTGCTGCTGAAAATCTTTAATACGTTCCGACGCTCTGTTATGTCTGTATACTTGGGGGACATTCAAACAGCATATTGTTAGGTCGGTGGAATAACGAAAAAGATAGCAGTTAAAGTAAAAAAAGTTCCCCAAGACCTTCACATGTCTACCAATGTTCACTATGTACTATCTTAATAGCCTTAGGTAACTTTTATTCCGGTATTAGCTCTGATCTGTAAACATCAGGATGGGAGACCGAAATCAGGTTAGGGAAATTTGAAAAACAGAGAAATAAAAGTTGAATGGAAGTAAAAAGAGAACAATAATGATGCTCCAGGGCTTATAATGAGAATATGTTAGCTTTTTCATATCTGAGATGTAAATTTACACAGTATGCTTATGTTATGTACCGGTGCCGGTACGTCCGTACTCGTATGTATCACTTGTGGAAGCCGATACCATGATTTGAAGATATGATAGATGAAGAATTTAAGAAAAAATCTAGTACTTGAAAGAGTTAAAAGGATACCGTAGAGATAATGGTACATGGCCGATCACTTCTTCTTGTTCTCAGCAGGTTTTAAATATCTACAATCCAGATATGTTCATTCTGGATGCTCTGTCAGTAACGTAAATGTGAAATAAAACCTGAATCCAGGTAATATAAGACGATTAGGCAGTAATTAGGACTCAAGAGCACAGCTGAATATCTCTTACTGTAACTGAAGGTTCAATAGAGCTTCAGTTTTTCCTTCTTTCAACTCTGTGGTAAGTGCTGCTATGAAAAACTCCTTTAATGAAACAAAAAAATAAGATGAAAAAATGGCACAAGTGAAAACTGAAATCTATTTGTAGTGGGGAAAGGTGCCAATCATTCATCTTTCTTCATCTGATCTTATCATCGTCACCTTCTTGAGTCATACCAAATCAAACATGCCGATCTATCTGATACCCACGTTAATGAGGGATGCGTTCAAAAAATTAACATACTAACGGCAACTAAATGTAGGGTGTGGTACTTTTTGTGTTTTTTAATTCGTTCTGAGTAATTTCTCTCTCTTTCTTTCTGTTCTACTTGTGTGAATAGTCGAGTGTTCCTATACTGGCATATCCCTACATTTAAGCTGCTAACAGAACAGGGAGAAACATACAACTAAAACATACTAGAAACACACGCTAACGGTCAATATGTTACTAATATCAGTAAGTATTGTCTACTAATCTCACCTTCCTTCATTCCAGCTTTTATCCTCTAATTCATCAGGTTGTACCAGTCTTTACTACCAGTAGTTGTCACTGCTATGATGCCCACAGAGGTAGGTTATATAAAGCTGCAACAATTACCAACAGCAACCAGAAGCAATTTCTGCACTACAGAGGCTACGTAAACGTTTTGAGTGTTTTGTTTTACTCTGTTTCAGCTTATCTTACTCTTTAAGACGGCCTTCTCAGGTTGTGAGTTTTGGATCTTATGATCCTATGCGCAGGGAGTAGGATAATACCACTGTAATATAAGCCAGTAAGAAGAACAAATACCAAAACACAAGTAATTAGCCCCAATGGCTTCATATTTTTCATTTTTGTACTATATTTCATCTTTTAATCGCCTTTTAGTCGATCTTTTCTGGTGCTTAGGTTTCGTATTTCCCCCAATGTTGCTCTTAAAACAGAGGATATTACAGTATTAAACACTAGAAGCAGCCATAGAGGCAACGACATGTACTATTAATCAGGTAAAGTATCTCTTAAGTCTTATCTTTCTCTATTTGACCTTTTGTTCTTTAACTTAACAGTATATCCCAACCCTATATATTACTCTCCATCATGGTTCTTCCAGAGAACAGGTTAATGTAGCAGCAATACCTCTTCACGGCAACTAAAAGTATTAGAAGATGCAGTAAGGATATGCTGAAACATCTTCACTCAACTCTCCATACTTCATTTCGGTTTATTAGCACTTAACATCCATATGTAGTTACTATGTCTCATTTTGTGGAGTTTATAGAATAGGGACTGATAAGATAATATATACAATGATACCGCAGAAAACTGTTTATTGCCAGCTAGTAGCAGTCAAAAGCATACTGAGTTAGTCTTAGTACTCGATTTCAACTTTCTTCTGTCATCAATTCGAGTTTTCCCAAGTCCCAGTTTCTGTTCAAATTTTCGGTATTCACACAACTGAGAGAAATACTTTTGTAAATGCTACTTGTGACAACTGAATGCAGGTGGTTGTCTACTAGAGGCTATACGTTCTGTCATTAGCAGCTTTTTATCACTTGCTTGTAGTTCAAATCTTCAAATGAACAGTGTGTCCGGAGTCATGATTCAATCTCCTCATATGATGCTGAAATGCAAGAGCTCATTATAGAAATGAGAATATCTACTGCAACTAGAAATAGTCTGTTGGGTGCACCTATACTGTTTAAGCATCCCCAGTTCTTCCTTCCACTACATTTCTGCTTTTATTTGTTTTATAATCAGTTTTTCCAAGTGTTTCAATTTTGTCATGTCTACACATGATGGGAGAATTATGATACTGTAGAAAAATTGTAAACCAGTGACAAATTTAGGAGTCTTCTAGCAAAGCAATCTCCTTTTCAATGTACTGAACTTCTTGTCCTTTTTCATTTCACCTTTTCTTCCTCAACTAATCGAGCTACTCCAACCCCAATACCTATGCGTGCATGTCATCTCTCCAGTAGGCTGATGACAGATCGAGTCGATAAAGCAGTAGTAGAACATAATGAAGAAGACCAAGCTACAAATTTCGTGCCAACAGCTATGTTTAACCGAGGTCTCCCATCGTTTCTTGTTTTTTACCTTTTGTTCTTCCACTCAACGATTTTTGCTAACGGTGTGTTCTGATCTCCGAACAATGCTGTCATGAGAGAGAAGTACAGCTCATATAAACACCAGAAACATCAGGTGTCAGTAGCTAGCTACTGCCTGCTATAAAAATTTGAATGGGCCTCTTGTTGTACTTCATATGAGCTTTTTATCTCCAATTTCACACATTATCCCAGCCCATGATGCTTACTGAACAGAAGTGAATGTAGTAGCATTCATACGTACAGATACATACTGGGGGTTAACCAAGAGTAGTTCATATAACATCACTGCTCTGTTTAAATGATATCAGATATCTTCCCCTACTTCTTTTCTGCTCTTATATAAGATATAAGCGACTAATCCCCAGGACTGAATTGTGTGTCTTTCACAGAGCCAGGAGAGATCAGGTATTTACAGTAACAATGAGTACAAGCGACAACAACGGCTAAAGATTACTGTAGTTCTAGATAGAAATGACCTTACTAGTTTGTTTTGATACCTATTATCATCTTTCCCTCTTCCATTTAACGACTTACCCCAAGTCCCGATTCCATGTCTCTTCGATGCCTGCAGAATAAAGGCTAACCACAATGAAATAGCTTCTAAAACCAAATGAAGAGTAGATTAATAATCACTCTGGACCTCTAGTATTACTAGTATATTTTCTTCTACTTCTATATAGCGGTTATTCCTTAAACGATCTACATCTTTCTTCGCCGCGAACTCTTTACTTCGTTGATGCCCACACCAACAAGTGAAACATGACAATACAATAAGCCAGCGATATCATAAATCTTATCGAGGTCTACCCATAGGTAAAAGTGTCATGGGCACTCTTTTCTATCTCACTTCAGTTTTTATCTATCAATCGTTCTTTACTTCAGCACCTGTATTCGGTCTCATCTACCAAGCTCACAGAACAGGGAAATATACAGTAAAATTTTACTGAGAAGAAGAAAGAATGGTTCCATATCTACTAGCAGCCACCAATAACTTTGAAAGAATTTTTTTCTTACTCAATTTCAACTTATTTATCTCAATTAATGAGCAACAACTGTGTATGATATTCAACTCTCCAATTACGATACCTAAAGCAGAGGTAAATTTAGCAGAAAACCTACCTACAGCAATAATGAGTAAACTGTATTACTATGTCATTAGTGATGGTATCCTGTGCACTCTTTTGTACTTCCTTTCAGTCTCCACTTGCTAATTTCACCGAGTTGTCCGAGGTCCTGAGTAGGCCCTCCACATCAGGTGCTCCTAGAAAAGGGAAAAAAAGCCAAAAGCAGCAAAAATTGGTCACATACTTATATTATAGATGGTAAGACGTCTTACGGGCTTCTTTTCACTTTATTTGAACATTTATTTCTCAGTTCGATCGAGTTATACCTAGGCATGTAACTTGTCCCTTGGTCCCATTATCATAGAGATCAAGATCCGCGATAATAATGCTTACTTGGGACAACAAGAGATGGTGTCTCCCATACCAGTAGCTATTTCCGACATTTTGGACCTCTGGACGGTCGCTATTACAGCTTTTCTTTCAAATTTTCTCAAGTCTATGTCTTTCGCATCCCAATGTTGGGTGTTTACAGAGTAGAGAAGCACACTACTTGTAGTAATATATACTAGCAACAACAAGAAGTATTCGAATACGTACTACTTTTAGAGCAAAACTGAAACGGTAAGGGCCTGTGAAAGTAGGTAGCTTTTCTTCATCAATTTTTTGAGAAGTAGGTAGTGATTGAATTACTGGCCTAGCAGAAAAGACTCGCCCCTCCACCACTCAAATACGGCAAGGTTACTCTTTCTTAACGACTGAATTAGCTATTCAATTCCAAGGTTGCTCGAACCCAGATAACTTTCGCATGACTTCAGTGCAGGTATTTATTACCGGTACCGGTACCGGTACTGATATATTTACCTCTGTACCCACAGCTAGGCAGGAAATCAAAGGAATAATATACTAGAGAAGTGCAAGAGTTAGTTGGTAGATACTATTAGTCCTGAGAACTGTTATATGATACTCTTCTTACCTCTTTACAACTTTTATTCTTAATATAACGAGTTATACCTGCCAGTTTCTCAAAATTGTGGTATTAAGCAGATATCCTTTCACGATGAGTTCTTGATAATCGAGTAATCCAAAGTCCTGAATAGCCTCTCAACCTCAGATGCTAATCTAACCGAGATAAGTAGAGTAGCGGACCGTACGGGCAGCAAAAAAGTGGTCAATTGTACAATAATAAATGCAAAAATGTCTTGAGCACTTGATTATACTTACCTTTGTCATTTCTTTGCCAGAAAGTAGAGATCCTCTTACGCATGCGCCATGTCTTACCATATATGAGCAGGGAGGAATACAGAGGCAGAGCCAATATATACTAGAAATAGCTGTGAAGCTGTAAAAGTCCTACTACTAGCACTTAAGAGTACTGTCTGTATTTTAGCTATCTTCAATTCAACTTATTTCATCCTTTGTTATAGTTATAACATCTCATGATATTTGACCGAATAGAGGTAAATGTACCACTATTCGGTACAAACCGCAGACAAAAGTATGTTGTTACATACAATTATTTTTTTTGCTATTAAAAAGTGAATGAGGGTCTTATATTACTCCATTTCTGCGTATATCTATCATTTCTTCCCGAGTTATCCGTAACCATACATTTCGTCACCCCAACCATAAGGTTGAAAAGAGCGAGAGTATGACTACAAAAGATCATTGAAGCGACAAGAAGTTCTTTGTGCTTTACCAGTATCATAAGTTAACACCAGGAGCTTCTTATCTTTCTTCAAATCAACTTATGTTCTTCGATTCATCGAGTTATCCCATTTCCTATTTCATTACCTGACTCCTACAAACAAGAAAAACGTAGCAGTAATACGGACTCAGTGCTAGAAAATGTGGCCAGTCGCACAATACAGTGTAGCTAGACACACCCAGCATCTTATAATGCTTCATTTCAACTTTTCCCGTTAGTTAATCGGGATCGCATGAGGTCCGAGTTTCGCCCTGCATCCTCCAAATATTAGCAGAAGAGATAAACGGGTAGAAATACACACAACCGATAACAAAAAGTTGTCGTTTAGCTAGTACTAGACTACAGAACGTTCTGGGACCTTCGGATAACTTCATTTCAGCTTTTATTCTCACTTTAATCGACTTCTCCGTGTGCCCAAGAATCGTCTCTTCTCTAGATGCCGACAGAACAGAGAGAAATACTGCAATAAAGCATACCAACAACAGAAAGAATGTAGTATGATACTCATTAACAACTTTATCACATACTTAGAAGCTCTTTTTGCGCACTATCATCTTTTGTTCTTCAATTTATCTAACCCAACCCTAGATGCTTACAAAATCTAGCAAATGTGGAAGTCACCGAATATGTCCTCAAAAGATAATATGTGAAGCAATAGAAGCTTATGGGACCTCATTAGGCTCTACTAAATGCTACCAATAAGTCTCAGAGTCTCCATTATGATTTGATCCCCCAACAGTCGGTATTACTAATGTTACCTCTTTGCCTTGAACTAAGACATAACAAAGATTACCATCTTTTGAGGGACAAGAAGTACGGCAAGAAAGTAAAAGCTGTTTTTAGACGCCCAAATTTTACCTCAAGCAGCTTCTGTTGCCTTATTGTTTGTTGGATTTCCAGTTATCACCAAGTTCTCCAGGAGAGCACAATGTGTGTTCACAGTTATTCGCTCAAAAGGCTCAAATTCTTATTTGGGAGCTGGAAGAGTTGATGGAAGTCATTATTTAAGCGCTATTAAGCTCTCAGTTACATTATTCTTTCATCTCCACTGTTCATACATATTCGGTCAATCTCTTTTGGAAGGACACACCATTCAGGTGTAAGGATAAGTGGACTCATTAACAATTAAAAGCAGAAACGAAGAGATAAAAGTAGTTCAGGATGTTCACTACTGATGGATACTTTGCACCAAGTACTTTTTGTTGTCTTCAATAAGTTTTGAACATACAATAGCCACTGTACAATAAGCATCAATCATCATGGGTCAGGATGACACGAGAGGCTGATGAATAAAACTTGTATAGAAGTACAGAAAGTAGCTAGTCGCAGGTCAGATAGCTAATAGTAGAAAACTGACAACTCTTCCACACCTCTGGATTGCCAGGTCTACATTTCTGACCGTTTGAAAGCATCTTCCGGAGTACCGGTACCATAAAAACGACTGGTAAAACTCGGGAAGTGGAAGAGAAAAAGGTGAATAGAAGATAGATAATTGGTCTGAGACGCTATTAGTAGCTATCAGTGAGTAATTCGTCACTCCACCGTATCCCCAGTGTGTAATTATACCTTGTTTTACTAGCAACTAAACAGAGAGGCAAAATGCACGCGTAGTTACAACTTCATAGAATGCAATAATAAGATGAAATCAAGGAGTATGAAAGCTCCAGGGGTTTTAAACCGCTGAAAATGTACACATGACAGCCTTTATGAGTGGCTGGTACTCATTACTACTCTATCTCCTCAAGGTATGACACTTGGATGGTGAGACAAAATGTTGGCGTAGGGGTAAACTTGAATATGAAAAAGCTGAAAAGAAGTAAAAGAAGAACTTTAGGACATTTGCCTAGCTATCATTGTACGATTGACTGCTGCTGGTGGTTCTCAGAAAATATTATAGGCATATTTCATCTCTTGTGCGCGCAACATAGGGAAGACAAATATACTGACTAGGTATAGATCGGTTACATTAGAGCAATGAGAACAAATGAAGCAAGATTACAAGCTAATAACATTAAGTAAAGTTATCAAAAGATGATAGGGAACTTACTCATATTCACATCATGAATTACTGCTATATTTAGTGTCGTTCTGTGAGCATCAATTTGAGAGATACAATTTTGGCATGGAGGGAAGTCGATCATTTGACCAATAAAAGTTGAATTTAGGAAGAATAAAAAGTACTAAAAGTTGTATCGACCACTTTTCCTTGTTACGGCAGATTTATTAGAGCTATATGCTCTTCATCTGTCAGCACTGTCGTAGGGTGGGCATAACCTGGGTTTTAGATAATTCTCTTTATAGAGAAAGAAAGTAGACCAGAAGTGTAATAAGAGGCTCATAACCTGAATCAGACCTAAATTGTGTCATTTGATTCTCCTGGTTGTGACTGGCCACTTTTTTCAATAATACATTCCTCTCTGTTGAGGTACCACATGGGTCCAATGACGACCAACGGAATGGAAGATCGATTACATAGCAAAGAAATAGCGATATAAAGTGAAAAACGCTACTTAAAACTTTTAGCAGCCACGTTTATTCAAATGTATTCTTTCTGTTGTCTTTTAGACAATATATTGCTTGATTTTCCCAATTCTGTAAGCATCATGGATGAGTGAGAAATACTGGTCTGGTGTGGCTCAACTAATGGAGAACTATGAGGCCAAATTAAGAAGGATAAGAGTCTGATGGCACTTGAAACGGCTATAAGTAGGTTTCGGACAACTCACCTTTGACCCTGTCTTATTTTAACACTATATTTCTCTTTTCCGATACCTGGCTATCAATAGAGACAGCAGGGCGTTGAGATAAGTTGACGTATTAGAGGATAAAAGACGAAACGATGTAGCCATAGATATTCAGAATAGTTAATAGGTCTACTATGTACACCTCCGAGTACTTTTAATCTTTGCTAAGTTCTATTTCTGTTGCATTAACTTGCTTCTTTGAGCGTAGTAGTAGGGGATGAGACAAAACAGACCATGGGAAAACTACGAATTGAGAGAGAAAAGCAGAAATAGAATGGTTTAAGAAGGTAATGACGTTTATAACAGCTAGTGATAGATATATGTAAGCTTGTAATTATCATTGACAAGTTTTCAGATGTATTCTAATATGAAAGCATCATACAGTACCCGGTAGCTGGACAGGAAACTCAGGCCTTGGGGTAACTGGAATAAATGACGAAAAAAGCTGAAACCAAGGGGGGTAAAAAGCTCATAACGTTTTTATACACTAGCTGTCTGGATAGCTACCTTTTGTTGTTTAAGGATGTTCTTATCACTTCATTTGTCTCTTTCTGTAAGATCGTGGATGGGAAGACAAAACTGGATGTAAATATAAGTTGAATAATTAAGAAGAGAAGATGGAAAGAAGTAAGAGAAAATACAATTGACAGCTATATAGATACAGCTATGCACTTTTCAACTCTTTGCTACTGCCAAAGATTTAATAGAGCCACAACAACATCTCTACATGTCAGAACTGGCTTGTGGGAGGTCCTTCGCGGCTGGGAAATCTCATTTTGTGAAGCAGGGGATCTAGACATGAGGTAGAAAGAGTGACCACCAATCTAAAACCAGCCGATAATCTACGAAGAACAATTTCTGATTGCAGTCAACATTTATTACTGGTACCCTTACCACAGTTCTGTAGTCATCATAAACCAAAGACTGGTATTTCTTATTGAATTGAAGAGGAAAAGCTACCAAAGAATACTTCCACGAGACCTTACCGGTTTTTTTTTTGTTGTATTACGTATTCCAGTACTTCTTGTTGTTGCTAGTTTATATTGCTACAAGTACCGGTAGTGTGCTTTTCTATTCTGTAAGCACCTCACGAAATACATGGACCTGGAAAACCAAAGAAGAAAAGCTGTAATAGAGATAGATCAGAAGATAAGAGTGTGGCTAATAGCTACTAGTATGGGAAAAACCATCTCTTGATGTCCCAAATAAGTATTAGTATCGAAAATCTAAATATCTGATATTAGGACGAAGGGACAAGTTATGCCTAGGTATAACCCGATCAAACTGATAAATAAAACTTGAAATGAAGTGATTTGAAGCTCTTAAAACGTTTTATAAGCTACTATTTGGCGATTCAAAACTCCCTACTACTTCTGACATGTAATACTGCTATGTTTTCCCTTTTCTGTGAACACCTCATGTGAAGGGGCTACTCTCAAGCTGGGACAACTTGACCAAATAGCAAATAGAAGCTGAAATGAATAAGATGAAGTGCTCAGGACATTTCTATGGTTAGGATAGTGAGATATACCACATTTTTGTTACTGTTGATGAGTTTTATGCTACATTTACCTCTTCTGCAGGTATGGTATTGTGAGAGTCAAATATCACCACAAGTAAGATTCAAGTTCTGCGAGATAGAAGTTGAAAGTGAGAACAGAAATAATTCCATAATGTTATTCATAGCTTCTAGTGGAGAGTTACTCATTTATTGCTCTCTCCAATAAGTTTTTTTTACTGTATAATTCCCTGTTCTGCGAGCTTGGTAGATGAGACAGAATCCAGGTGTAGGGACAACTGGAATAAATGATAGGGAAAAGCTGAAATGAGATAGACAGCAGTGCTCGTGACAGTTTTAAAGACCATGGGCGGACAATTTTCAGCTTAATGATATCTCTGGCTTATTGTATTGTTGTATTTCTCCTTGTCGTGTGGGCATCAACGATGGAAAGAAAACCAGGCGGGGAAACAAGTAGATATTTTAAGGAATAAACACTGTGTGAAAATAGAAGGAGAGACCTGAAGCTTTAAAAAGGGTTGTAGTATGTGAGACACTACTCTTTATTTGATTTTGGGAGATATCCCTATGTGATTGATCTCTGTTCTGAAGGCACCGAAGAGAGATGGGATCAGGACTTGGGATGAGTCGTTTAGGTGAGGAAAGAAAGCTAAGAATGGCTATTATAAGAAGTTCATAAAGTTTTTCAAGGCTGTTAGTACTTAGTTAAACATCTCTTGTCGAATTGCTACCGTAAATTCCTGCACCCCCCCATCTGAGAAAAACACACAATGCCGTCCCAATGATAAGTCGCTTGGATTTCAAGTAAAAGCAGAAAATCAATAGGAGGAGAAAACTAATATCTTTTAAGCCAGAAAATTTCTGTTACATTAACAGCTTTTGGCCAACCCAGTATATACAGGTACGTATTACTGTTGCATTTACTTCTGTTCAGTAAGCATATAAAATCATGGACTGGGTTAACGTGCGAAATTAAAGACAATAAGCTGAAAAGAAGTACAATAACTACTCAATAATGACTATTATAGCCAACAGAAGCGCTACATGATAGCACATTGAAGTCTCCGATATATTTGTCAGCTGTATTCCTCTCTGATGACAGCATTGCTTGGAATGACCAGAACATACCATTAGCAAAAATCGTTGAGTGAATGAATAAAAGGTAATAAGAAGAGCCATGAGAGGCCTTTATTACACTGAGCAACTCTCATCACGTACTTTGCAGCTTAGTCTTGCTTTATTATGTTCTATTCTTGTATTGATGTCTCGCTCTGTCATCAGCATACTGGAGAGACGACATGCAACATACAGTACCGGTATCGGTACTGGTATGGTTGTCTTTACCCAAAACATTGATGAACACAGAACAGATAGAAATACTTGTACAGCAGAAAGGTAAAGAGGAGCCAGCTACTGTAGGAATTCCAGCTTATGAACATGATATCGAAGAAGAAGAAGAACGAGCAGGGACACCTGAGTCGCTTAAAACTTATGAACGACTGCTTTTTGTTTGGTTTTAAGAGGTATTCCTAGGTGGTTAACCTCTGCTCTGTAGGCTCCGAAGAGAGCTGGAATCAGGGCTTGGGATAAGTCGTTTAATGGAATAGGGAAAGATGGTGATAAGTATTAAAACATCTCATAGCACTCTTTATGGATAGTGATATGTAACTGCTCTCGTCTTGCCGTTGCTGGTATGCATTGTTACTGTGAATTCCAGTTCTCTCCTGTATTTGATTGTGCCTTAGGGATAAGTCGCTTAGATTTTAGATAAAAGCAGAAATTAAGTAGGGGAAGAGGCCTATTATTTTCATGATAATCATTGGTGTTATAAAAACCATTTTCGTCTAGCCCCAGTATATACCGGTACATACTACCGATACCCTATGTTGTTACATTTACTTCTGTTCAGTAAGCATTGAATACATGGGCTACTGGTAGGATAACGTGTTGAATTGAAGATTAGTAGCTGTAGAGAAGTAGAAAAGCTATCTCGTAGATTACTATAACTAGCCGTAGCTATATATAACTGGTATATGTCTCATATTTGCCAACGTCATTGATTGAGGGTTGTAAACTTGGGTATTGCTCTGATTAACTAGCAAATAAAGCTGCATTAAAACAAAAGAGATGATTTAATATATAAATAACCCTACAAAATCACGGGCCGGGACTTCTTGCTCCCCTTTGATGAGTATTAGAGTACCGGTAGGGGTCTCTAAATGTGGGTGCCATGGGTGGTGGGAACACGCTTAGGGGTTGGAGTAACTCGATTTATCGAAGAAGAAAAAGTGAAATGAAGTAGGAAAAGTTACTCTGTCATTTTTGATTTTTTTAAGGTGGAAACTATGCTATTAGACACCCAAATTCGTCACCTGTATAATAATCTACTGCACTACAATATTTCTCCCATGAGGCGACAAAATTGAGACACTTGATAAAGCTGATCATTAAACAAGAAAAGCAGAAGTGTAGTAGAAGAATGAACTGGGGATGCTTATAGAACATATTGTAATTCAATAGACCATTTCTAGTTGCAGTACATACCTCTCGTTATTATAATAAACTCTTCTATTACAGCAGCAAGTGGGGAGGCAAAATCATGACTCATGACAAACTGTTCATTTGAAGATTAGAACTACAAAGAAATGATAAAAAGCTTCTAAGGACATGTAGTATAATCTCTAGTAGATACCTGACTGCATTTAGTTGTCACATATAGCTTTTACAGCTCTTCTTTTCTCGGTTGTGTAAGCACCAAAAAATAGGATTGAAACTGGGACTTCGAATAAGTTACAGAGGAAAGCTGAAATAGAGTAAGGGGACTAGCTCCTAGCGCCTCCATATACCGGTACTGTACCTCTGGTCCATAGCTAAAAGCTTTCTATAATTTTACAAGTATTCTGTACTTATTCCGATTCTATGAACTCCATTGATGGTGGCCAAATGATGACATACAAATAACTTGATAAAGGTGCTACTAAGCGGAAAATAAGTAGGGGAAGTCGATAAAGACCCCTCAGAATGTTCATACTGTGCTTTCATATGCCCTTAGTTGCCGTCAAGATGTATTATTGCTACATCTACCTGTCCTCTAACAGAACCATGATGGGAGTAAAATCTAAGCTTCTGCTGGTAGTATGGTTTAGTCGTGTGTTTCTCCCTGTTCTGTCAGCAGCCTAAATGTGGTCATATGCTGTTGAATATAATGGTAACTTCATATATCAAATAAATTAACGACTTACTTACATATCACTTCACTGGAGGGCGTTCCGATACCCAGACTCCAATCTCAACAGAGATACTCGTCAAAGGAGTCTACACACCCTTATGAGGGTCCGCCAGAGCATTCGAATCAGCATGAACAAAATGTCCCTCTGGAATTGAGGAATTCTCATTTCAACATATGCTGACATAGGAATTCTCGACTATTTATACAAATTCATATAATTAGAACTGAAATCAAGTAGAAGAAGTTGCTTGAGACGAATAGAATGACTTATGCAGTACTTGTATAACAGTCTATAATCAGTTGCCGTCAGCATCTTATTTCCAGACATTTCCCGCATTGACATGGGCATCATACAGACAGACGGTTCATTTAAGTGATACTGGTAACTTCGAATGAAGGGAAATGAACAGCTATCAACTTTTTTGACAACTGATAGATGCTAACTGTCAACATCCGGGAGCCTCTAGTATACCGCAATGCTATTTTCGTCGCTATGTGACGAGCGTGAGAGACAACCTCAGGCGTAGCGATATCAAAAAATTGACGAGGAAAGTTGATCTGAAGTATATGAAAGGTTAAGGGAATTTAGTCTAATAAATTAGTGTGATATGCCACCTTGGAATGACGCCGGTGCTCGTTTTACTGCATCTATGTCCGATATAAGCATCTTGGAAAGAGATGAAACTCAGGACCTGAGATAACTCGGGTAATTAGCGAAGGAAGCAGACATGAAGTATAGAGTAATCCTTAAAACATTTCTGAAGGCTACCTGTAGTTACCAGACCACCTTTTGGTGTCTCTAGCATGTAATAGCACTGTTTTTATCTCTATTCCATGAGCTGTTGTGATGGAGCGACATTGTGAGCGTAGGACTACTGAAAAATAACTAACGAAGAGAAGTAGAAATGAAGCAGCAGAAGATGCCCATAGCCGCCAACTACCGGTATGTGAAATCGTCATATTGACAGCTTTTATCAAGCCTCAAAGATATATTTGAGCTACAATCTTACTATATGTTAATACCAGTACCGGTACTGGTACTACGACTCTGAGAGAGAACTTCGAGGTTGGATCGTCTCGTTTGGAGACAAGAAAGATACCTATTAAGTGGAATAACAGGCACAAGACGGAAATTACAAGTAATTGTAGTCTAGTATTGTACCTAATACATCTCTAAATTGTCGCTGGTGTATTAATATGGATAAGTACCAATACCAGTATGTACTTGTACAGTACACTGTATTTTTTTATTTTTTTTCTATTACATTCAATGCTGTATATTCGTTTTGTTCAGCATGTGTACTGTAGACGATACAAGTACCGGTACCGGTACATACTTGTTCGACCACGGTGCATACCAGTATATACATCGGCTTGTTTAACTTCATGTTTGACCTACCGTAGCCGCATATGATTCTCAACAGTACATACCGTACGGAGTACTGCACATACCAGGCAGGAACCTACAGTACCGGTACTGTACCAGTACAAGCACAGTTCAAAGGAGTAGCCACGTGGTATCCAGCATTTCACCATGAACCTGCCAGACGAACTCGTTGAACAGATATGCACCCTACTGGATCTTGACGCGCTTGTTCGATTAAGCCATTCCTGCAAACGATTGCGTGAAATATCGAGGCATCATTTCGAACGCAGGATTCATGAAAATTGGCCTTGGGTTCCTTCTTGGTCTCGCAAGGCATTTGAAATTTCGCGATTGCGACAGAACATGAAGGACAACAACGGACAGCCATTCGAAATTGAATTCACAAGTGCACCTGCCAGCCACGTTCACATCAACACCCCAGTGCCTAAAGAAGTAACTCTCTTGTCGGACACACTCTTGCCTTTAGGAGTAAACATGATCGATTTTCGAAATTCCACTCTCGTGTCAGCAGTAAGTGGTACTCTGCCTCAAAGTAGTGCTGATAGCTTCTCAAACATGTATGGAGAAAAGGATGAACTCGGTCGTACTGTTGTGACTCATGTAGCTCCTCGAAGGGCATGGGGGTTTGCCTTGGAACAAGGGGACATGATAGAGGAGACGGTTACCAAATCAACATGTGGAGACTGGTATTATGCATTCTATCGAACGGACGAGTCTTACATCGTTGTCAAACACCGTTGCTGCGAGGTGAACCAGTTGAGTGTCAGTGATGCACCAGACCATCTCATCATACTTCCAGTTTCCATATATGGAGAGGAGTACGAGATGGACGCAATCTTCACTCCACATCAGACTTTTATTGTAGATCATCCTTTGGAAGGTTATGAAGAGCCGCCGGGACCTAGCTTCGTTAGGTTGTTGGACTTCGACTCTGGATCCACCACGAATGTGTGCGAGATCCCTGACTTTTACGACACCATGATCGTTGATCTATGGCTTGATGGACCCCTACTCTACATATGGTCTGCTACAGATGAAGACGAGATTGTTATTCTAGATACCCTAGAGGGATCGGCGCATAAGGTCGTCTTGTCAGATACTGATTGTATCTCATTCTATGATGAATGTAGCGTAAGGGGATACGCTTATCGTGATGGCCACGTTGTTCTTGTTGTGAAGGATCGTGTAGCCTATAAAGTGTCATATGAAGGCAGATGTCTCACAGCAGGGTTGATAGATGATGAGCTGCATTGGTGGCTCTTCCCTAAAGCCGAGAAACTCGTGAGTGAATTTGGCCGTGGCCCTGTTGAGACCGCTATGACCATATTGTGACCTACAACAATGATGCGTGTCACAGATGGTGGTGATCAGGGTTGTTCGTTGCCAGTAATACACGATGAATTCATTAATTAAAGCAGCGCAACGAATACAGGTACCACAAGAACAGCTAATACCACATTTGAATTTGTAGCACCATTAGCTTGAGGAGGAGGGGAAGTCAAATCGCTGGCTTGTGCGGGTGTTGTTGCAGAGCTTCGCGGCTTGCACGTTGTTACTGTGACTGTAGCAACTGCCTCATTGGAACAGATGGTTGCAGTGACGGTAATCTCGGGTGGATTGTCAGAAGCGGAAATCTGTTCGAGAGCTCGCTTTCCAATGGGTGGATTCGAATCACCTCTGCTCAGGTGTGCTTTGCGATGTCTGCTCGAGAGTGGTACCGCGAGAGCCTTGGGAGCACTATTAGTGACTTCACCAGAGTGCAGGCTTCCTTTGAAGGCATGAACATGCTTTGCGAAAGACATGTTTATGAGCAGAGCGAGACTGACAGTCGAGATTTGCATAATGAATTACCGGTAGTGTAGACGGTTGAATGATGGTGATTCCCTAATGCCTTGTCGCCTCGATTATATACCCTTTACTAGATCAATCCATTAGCGTAATCTTAGGCTAAGGTATGAATTGACCCGTTTAGTGGTGCAGTAGTACCAGTGGTTAGCGTACATAAGAAACCTACTGGTAAACTGAAGTACGACACAAGTTGCCCATCGCAAGGATTGCAAATAGATGTGGCACGTACACCCTCGTGGATCACCACAAAGGGTGGGACGTTGTCGGAAGACAGACTTGATAGTAAAGTCACTCAATAACAAAATACCATGATGTATTGTAGGAACAGGTATGACATGAGGAAGATGGTGGCTGCAAGGTGGCTGGCTGTTAACTCCCAAAGTCGTCACCAGCTATCGTACATTTATCAAGCTGGCTACAAGAATCTAGTACGATACAAGTACTGGTATAGATTCGTTGAACGCCAATAACCCGGGTATATAGCTGTAATGGATTTTAAGAATAAGCATGTATATATGCTGGCTACGGTAGCCTATTAGGGCACGGATTCCCGTATGTACCTTGGGCAATCTTGGAAAAGGATGTTCAGTACACTCGGCTTATTCATGACAGAATGTCATATTAGGCAGTCGTCGTTGAAGAAAGTTTCTCAATATTTTTGTGCCTGTATGAGCGATGGTTATTGCATTGTTGTGCCAGTACTGGTACCGGTACGAGTACATACTGTACATACTGGTTTTCTAATGGTTCATGCTGCTGCCAGTATTCGTCGTTTTTTTATTCTGAAGATGCATTGTAGCTATATACCTACCGGTACACCTGTGGTACAGTATGCCGGTTAGTGGCTTCGTTTTTTATTCACTATGTGTCAAAAGTGGATGCAGGGTCCAGCAGTTATTATGGGGCTGGCTACTTCAACACCAAAAGCAGCCCGAACTGTTGAAAACCATTAGTACAGTATTGCTACATTGATTGGCATTTGGTTAATTATACGATTTACACACCACACCACAGGACATGCCGATAGTAGTGCCACTATAAGAGGTGGTCACTTGTCCATCTATCAGAAAAAGATTCTAGACCAGCAGAAAACTCGTATCTTCAGGACAGGCAGACATTCGTCAGACACCAGCACACCCCATATGCATCTTGAGAATAAAAAAAATACACCCGTATGGTGATAATTGCAGAAATATTACCCTATCAGTTCTATTTTCATAAAGAACAGCAGTATGTACCAGGTACCAGGTGTTGGAAAATGGATGGATGACTAAGGAAACCTAACCCTTACGTCCCATTACGGTGGACACAATCCAGCCAACCATAGGGTAAGGGTTATATCGCAGTAAAAGCCATGAACATACACAGTGTTGAATGGTATCGATACCTAAGAGTTATCGCATAGAACGACCAAACGGTATCATCACTTGGTAGTAATCTCCAAGTGTGAATACTGTAGAACCTCGTATCTTACGGGGACAGGTACTTGAACCAGGTATCGTATGTACATATTCATACAATACCAGTACCGGTACCATACAGTGCCAGTATGTATTGTTTCATTTTCTTACTCTCAAGATCCATTGCACTTGTACAGTACAAGTACGGTACCGATAAAAAAAAGCACTGTGCAGTACGAGTACATTTTATTCAAGAGTATCTGATACCATACGCACCGTATGTAAACTATATACAGAAATGCACACAGGTACATACCGGTACCGGTACATACCGGTACTGTGCCGGTACGAGTACCCCGAATGATACACGTCATGAGTAGTGGTTATTTATGTTCATTCATTCTGAAGACTCATTACACACTTACCTGTCTTACATACCGGTACGGTACTGTAGTACAGTATGTACTGGTACCGTACTTTATACTGCCACAGCTGGGATCGCAACGTCTGTGGGGGAAAGATGGAAGCTGGTCAGGGGCTACGAATACTACGGTGCATTATATAGCAATGCAGAGGAGTTTTGGCACCTGTATGTAGTATTTTTTAATGAGCTGTGTCTGAGGCATGTATCGAATGTACTTGTACACTGTGTAAAATCGCCACAAAACTCAACATGCAGGGGAACCTAGGCTTCGGGGACTCACATCACGTGTTAGTTGTTTGTATTGCAATCAATGGGAAGACCGTGTGCTGTAGCTAGCTCAAGTGTTACAGCCAGTACGGATTCACTCCCTCGTTAGCCTTCCAAGAGTTCAACTTTTTCAAACCACTCTCTAGCTGCCCGTATATTGGTGACAATAACGGATCCATCATCGTCACAGAAATCACCTTCATGGGCTCCCCTCGGAGGCATTACGACCATGATGAAGGTATTCCCTGTAAGGTTGTCGATGTAGGCCGAGCAATTGTGGCCATGCAGTGTGAGCCTCTTGAGCTGTGATTTCATTTTAGAGCAGCTCTGTTTATAAGTTTTGATAATGTTGGAGATTTTCTCGAACCGCTTGGGATCGAGATTCTCGTCTCCCTCAGCAGTAGCAGATGCATGAGAAATTACCAGAAACGTGGTTTTTTCAAACAAAACAGCTTCCTGGGCCTCAGAAATTTCAGCGAAGGATTTTAGATGGTTTTGAATTGCAGACATGTTCGGAATGAGGGAACAGACGATACTTGACCAAGCTTTGTAGAGTGATTCATCCCAGATGGACGTCTGAAAGCCTCGAATAGTGAAACCGAAAGGTACCGCATGCTCCTCTAGAGTCTTCATCATGGTATTAAAGATCTCGTCGCGCTTGTTGAGCTGCATGAGGTCCATCTTGTGCAACAAGACAAACACCTTTGCATCGGGACTGAACTCTCGCAGATTCTTGATGCACTTTTGAAAGATATCGATATCCTTAGCCAGCTTTTTGGAGCCGACGTCAAATACGTGGATGAGAACCTCAACCATGCGGAAGATGTGATCTTTTTGAGTTGAGAAGTAGTTGTCGATAAAAACATCTTGGCCGCCACAATCCCACAGGTTCAGCGTCATGTGCCCCAGAAATCGTAGATGTGAATGTTCAACATCGATTGTGGCGCCCAAGCGTCGCGTGTCAAAAGCCGAATAGTTGCTAAAAATGATCGATCGCATTGATGATTTTCCAGAACCTGATCGGCCCATCAGTAGCAGCTTTTTTCGAGAATTTCCGGCCATCAGGTTAGTGTCGCGAGAACTGATTTTCTGGTGTTGGTTTCGTTTTCTGCAGTTTGTCTATGGTACCAGGTAGCGATCACTTGGCTGGATGATATATGCAGTATAAGGTTGTAGGTTGGGCTGTTTCATGTGGGGATTAGAACTGTATATTGTTATTGCCACCAGTACATACTGCTACCATGGTACCAGGTATATACCGGTACCGGTACCATACATCAAAAACACATTCTCTGAATTTCGGGGTTTAAGAGGTACTCTACAGTACCGGTAGGTGCTAACTTGTCAGTAACAAATGGCGTTGTATGACGCACTTCTCAGGCACAGCATATGTGCATGGATCAGGATTACCACAGTACTACCTGGTAGCTAGACCGTACAGTACGGGTACCGCTACCGGTACGCTAATAAAGCAACACTTCTGCCCTTGTTAAGTAATTGTGGCTATGGTTGAGGAACTTAACTATAGACTATCGGTAGAGTATCGTACATACCAACATTTAGAGCGCTGTTGCACACACTTTCCACACAGACAATATCAAGGATAATCCCTACTACGATGGTCGAAAGCTTCACAAACGCGTAAAATTATCTCCACCTGTAGTAGGCACTTGGAGCCAGTTCCTCTGGTCATATTCACACTGTCCATCGATGGCGTGGAAAGTGTAAGCGAAACGACTATTTTTGCTGACATTTGCCTCAGACTTGTGTAAGACGGAGTTGTGGATAAGAACGAGTGAACCTGCAGGTATTTCCAGGACCTTGAACTCCTGCTCAGAGGGTTCCGGGTAACCGCTTATACCCTCGATATCTTCAAAGGTCGTGCCTCCAGAGCCATCTCTCACGAACCTTTTGGCGACCGGATGCGTCTTGTGTGATCCAGGGACGAAAGCGAGCGTTCCATTATGAGAACTGCAGTCTTCCAGAGCGTACCAAAACCCAATTGCACTCTGCGGTTTCGTGAAAAGGAATGTTCCATCTTGGTGGCTGGGCACCTTACCACCAATTTCAGGTTGCTTGAAAATAAGCATGGATTGAAGGATCTTAGGATCCTTGAGGCCTAGGGAGCTAGCAATTTCTCTGTTTCTGGTTGTTACACTCATCCTGTTGAACGCGGGGTTGAGGTCGTGAAGAGCGTGACCGATCTTGTTGACTGCCTTCTCCTTTGGCACAGTGAGCTTACCGTCCTTCACAGCGCCCTCCTCAAAAAAGAACCGAATCTTGTCTGAGCTCTCTAGAAAGTAGGCATCTCCAACGTGCTTGGCATCTCCAGACCCCAGACTATCTCCCGTGGAAAACTTCGTCATTGGGTGCCCGTCGAGAGAGAATTCTGATAAGAGTTTGTGGCTCTCCTGGAGAAGTGACTCCACTGTTTCTGGTGACAGCTCGTTAGGGATTACAATGCACCCATCTTTGTGAAACTGTTCAACTTGAGTAGGGGTAAGCATTGTGATGGTGCAGTGATGCTATCAAGTGTGAGGTGAACCAGTTGTGTACGATATGAGCCTAATTATACGAACTTGTAGATAAGGTTTGTGGGGTACAATACTGATATTGGTACCATAGCCAGATGAGGTAGCACTCAAAGCGTGTGACTGTTGGGCGGTGTTAAAGGTCTTCAGTTGAAAAATCGTTTGTACCCTAGTATTGAGTACCGGTACTGTTTGTATTACTATTACTGTATTTTTAGATTGATAACTGAATTTGTTGAAGGATTGTAGGGAGCTGGATTCCAGTGCCCTTATCAGAGTTCGAACAGTATGTACCTGGTAGGTGTACGTGTATTTTCAAAGTACCATCTGCCACCGCGTCAGACTTCTGAAACAAGAGTAGTTATCGGTAAACTAGTCATGATTCGCTCACGTGATAACGAGACAGGAGCACGATTATGTTGGACAAGACGTGGTCTCCTTTGACCCGCTGACACGAGCACACCGAGATCGATTTCTAAGTGTAAGATTCATTGAAAGCCGAGAACGTCAAAAAATATATGCCCAGATTATCTTCCTTCGAGTCGTACATAGTCTGCGACCAAATACAGGCTTCCACACACAACGATAGGAGCTCTCCTCTCAATCGCCTTTTCCAGAGCAACCTGGATCCCCCCAGCGTCCACAGCGTCCACATTCGCAATTCCCATCAGTCCCCTCTGAATGTTTTCATGGGTTTCCGATCTGACCCAGGGCATCCCTTCAACTGCTGAAAACCCGGTGGTAATAATGGTATCGCCTGGTCTTACAAATTCCTGAACGATTTCGCCCACGTTCTTACCTTTCGAAAAGCCTATTATGAAAGTAATGCGAGTTTGTGATGCCTCATTTCGCATGTTGTCATCGATGTATGTCCCCAGTAACTTTGCTGCCTGGGGGTTGTGTGCCCCGTCTAATAGTACCTCTTTGCCTTTGTAATGGCACAATTCCAATCTGCCGGGCCACTTCGTCGCCATGATACCTGCTATCACAGTATGACGCTCAACCTGTGGGTAGGACTGCGCCACAATCTCGAGGGCGTCGACAGCTGCAGCAAGATTTTCTGCCTGATATGCCCCCTTCAAAGGACTCAAAGAAGGCTCAAGAGGTCCAAAATCGGACGCGTAAGAATAAATTCCGCTCTCAGTAACCTCGGTCACATACTCTGCAACTTCTCTGACACCCAGTTTAGCGTCGAGGTCGTTGTGTCCGTCGAGAATCAGGGGAACTCCAATCTTTGCGATTCCTGCCTTCTCCTTGGCAATTTCTTTGAGAGTATCACCTAAAAACCCCTCATGGTCCATTCCCACCCGCGAAATCACCGAAACAAGTACATTTTCTGGACAGAGGACATTCGTAGCATCCAGTCGACCCCCCATACCGACCTCCACTACTGCGATTTCAACACTATGCTCCCTGAAAAGTTCAAACGCCGTTGCTGTGAGCATTTCAAACTCTGTCGGCTCCAGCTTTCCAACCCTTGCAACCTCAAATATCTTTGCCTGTGCTGTTAGAAAGTCACTTTTTTCGACGGCCTTCCCATCAATGGTGATGCAGTCCCAAACATAAGCAAGATGAGGGGACGTAAAACGGCCGGTCTTTATATGAGAGACTGTCAAAACTGACGATATGTAGGCACATACTGAGCCCTTTCCGTTTGTTCCCGCCACATGAACAGCCTTGAATCTGTTCTGCGGGTTTCCGAGCAGTTTAAGCAACCGCGAGATTCGAGAAAGACCCAAGTCGATCATGCCACAGTTGTAGATGCAATTTCGCACTCGAAATGATTGGCAAGCGGTGCCGAGGAAATAGTGTCGATACGACAGTTCAGAGGTCAACTGGCAGGTGCTGTAGTACAACGGTACAAGATTATGCATGTGACCATGTTGGGAGACAATACACTGTATTGTACCAGTACAGTACGGATACCGGTATGTACCTACCGGTACCCGGGACACTTGAATGTTGAGAATATAAAAGAAGACAACATCCGTACAAGTAGTACGGTACAATACTTCAAAAAATGATGAGTTTCCAAGCTCAGATATTAAGGCACAAACACCACATCCATATAATTACACCTCTACTAAAACTATCAAGTGTGGATCATCACAGAGGCGATGTGTCCTACTTGTAGAACGTCTTTGATTACTAATTAATGTATGAAATACCACGTACGTGTCTCTAGAGCATAGTACAGTAGCCTAGGGGAGTTCGTATCATATTGTAGTTCGACAAGGTTCCCTGCTCTTTATGGGCTAATCTTTTAGAGGAAACATCTTAGAGTCGAAAATATCTCGTGGGGACCATCTGAAGCCCGAAATGTAGGCAATGTACGCCATGAGTCCGGACATGGAGAAGATCACGGCCAGGCAGACGATGAGCGACAGAGCCATTTCCTTCCGCTCACCTTCAAGCTGTGCGATTGTTTTGGCGGGGGGGCCTCGCTGCCTCTTGATCAGAGCTGCATGTTGTTCAATCTTACCGCATAGCACTGACACTCGGAAATAATTGGGATCGTTAGGGTCAGACTTCTTATAAACCTTTCGGGCGTAGCGAGTAAAGATGTCGCATACCCCAGAAACATTGCTCGCCTCAAGAATCAGACTTACAGTCGTTCCCTTTCGCAGTTTAATGTTCTTCTGGAAGACATCGGGGTTTCGGTAGACCAAGTCAAGGGTAGCAATAGCCATGACTTGAGGGATTGCGCAAAAGGTAAAGGTGGACGGATCAGTGACATTATCGAGATAATCGAGGCAGTCCGTGGCGTGCTCGAGTGCGTTGGCAACCAAGTCCGAAGTGCAATGGAGAGCCTTTCTAGAGTACTTGGGGTCCTTAAAGTCCCGCATCGTCTCAGCGTACTTGTGCCAAATTTCACGGGGCCAGAAAGCCCTGTTAACATCAATGTCTTCTCGGTAGTCACGGATGATGTTGACCTTTTGCAAGAACAGACCCATGGACTCCTGAAGCCGGGGGTTTTCATGGAGAACGTCGGTTCCAAAATCAGCAAGAATGGTAATTCGGGTAAGACCCTCACCAACGATTCCGGCAACATGATGGCAATAAAGATCATAAGCTGCAATGGTTTCCACGCCGTTGTTGTTAAAGTCATCGTCAATGACGTAGTCGGCCATACCATTGCCCATTCGGTCAGTAATGTCGTAGATCACCTCCTGGTACTTGGGTTTAAGCTTGTTGAACTCAGCCATTACCACAGGAAACTCCTGTAGAACCACTCGATCGCGCTCGTTGGGGTCAGAGTCTGTGAACTTCCATCCAGGTGTCTTCATGCACTTGGTGAAGTCTCGAAGAATTGGGATCTTGACGTCACGCGAGAGAGTCATGTCATCCTCGATGGTATCAAGAGCACGCAGGATCAGGTAGAACAACATAACGGCGTCTCGGACCTCCGGGTGAAGTTCTCGAATTACAGCTGCAAAAGATCGCGAGCAGACATCTAGAAGCTCATAGCATCGTCGCAAATTAGCTGATTCTTTCGAGAGATCTCTGGGGTGTAGAGGCTGGCGCCATAACTTGTAGTGAATAGCAGCAGAGAGCTCGTTAGGGTGCAATATCAGTTCCGTGAGTTTTCCCATGATGGCTTGAAGTGGAGCTACAAGTACAGTATGCTCAGAGGTTGGTGTTAAGTTGTGTCCCTGAACTCTAAACGCCAAATAAAAACTTCAGTAATGAGATTCCAGAGTCTTCGCAATGAACAGGTATCAATGAGTGAATAGTCCCTTTATAAAATTGAACTGCGGATATGTTATATCCATGCTTGATTCATTTCGAATTTCCCAGCTTGCTTTTCGCTCGCAACAATAATTAGTTCTACACATCTCGTACCGGTACGTATGTATCGTATATACTCACGCACGATACGACACGTACGATACCATACGATACTTGTACCGGTGTACAAGTGGTACGATACAATACTCAAGATCCAGCTGTCCACAGAACCTTCCTTGTATCGTACTTCTGTATGTACAGTACGGTACCGTACTGTACGAGTGCAAGTGCAAGTATGTACCAGTACATACACTTTTTCGTACAGTGATGTACACGTGTATACGGTGCCATGGTTCTTGAGAATAAAATGATTTATTGATGATGGGGAGTTCATCAGGCATTCAGGTTGACTTCATAGTGAAAGATTCGTTGAACCCTATTAACGTGGGTGACTGCTGTTGGAAGTATACATACAGCACGTACGTACATACTGGTACGGAACTTGAATGTAGAATTACTTCGTACAAGTAGAAGTACGGTACTGGTGCCCTTACAAGTACAGTAGAGTATTCGTATTGGTACTTACAAGTACAGGGCATACCATATGTGAGCTTTGTTGCAGCACTACTGGTACTTGTACTTGTACGATACCATTCTGTACTTCTGGTATGTGAGCTGAGTCGCAGCACTATACCAATTTGAACAATTACTTGTACTTGTAAAGAAAAAAAAAGAGGTCGATTTTGTACTGTACAGGTAGAAAGTACACATTTGAATACACTACACTATCTCGGAAACATTCCTACCGTGTATTGTAGAAGTACAGTACCGGTACCGGTACTTGTACTTCAATATTCAGGCTTATTTGAATTCGAATTAAATCAACGACCAATTATTTTAAAACTCTAAACACGTTAGGGCTCACAATTTCAAGTATTAATTTGGGGGACTGCAATTACAAAAAAACAGGTCTGTATCCAAGTATTGTATCTGTACCGGTACTGTACAGTATGTACCGGTACAGTAGTTGTATCCGTACAATACAGTATAACAAAAAATTTCAGGTAAAAAAAACAAACCCAGGCTAAAAAAACAAACCCAGGTTATAAAAAAACCCCCCATAAAAACCCCCCCCCCCCCATTTAAAAAAAACCAGGTTGAAAAAAATTTCCAGGTGAAAAAAAAAAATTAAGGTGAAAGCCAAAAAAAAACCCCGCTAAAAAAAACTCCCCACGTAAAAAACCAAAAAAAATCCAGGTTGAAAAAAAAATCCAGGGTGAAAAAAAAATCCAGATTGAAAAAAAAATCCAGGTGAAAAAAAAAACCCCTCTAAAAAAAAAACCCAAGTAAAAAAACAACATCCTGGTTTTTAAAAACCCAGGAAAAAACGAGTTAAGTCAAAAATCACCCAGATTAAGCAATAAAGCAACATATCAACAGCCAAACAAGAGGCTAATAGGTCAAACAGAATATATAACATCACTAAGTCCAAATATCTAATAAGTGAAAATTTACTGAACCCACGTCGCTGGAAGCCCTGAGAACCCCGAATCACCAAAAAAAATTACAATTCTTTTCATATGCAGATGCTACTTTGAAGTTTCTGCTGGTGATTCACATGTCGTCTTAAACGACAAGCAAGCAGCAGACATGACATGCTTGTCTCCCAACTGACATTATTTAGGTAAAATACATGACATGAAAAATTATGGAAAGTTCCAAAATAAGCAAGTTTAGCTATGGCATTTAATTTAAATTGCAGTACACCCATTAAAATGAATCAAAATGAAAAGGAAGAGAATTTAGTAGAGGTCCTTAGGTTTAACACCGGAAAGATAGCGTGCATTCATAGTTGATGATCGTGAATTGCATTTTATGTTTTGCACTATCTGGTAGCATCTTTACCAACCTATATTGATGAAGCACAAGAGAATGACACATCAGAACATCGTGATAATTGATTAATAATCCAATCAAGTTAACCACTAACCTTCAATTTGATCCCGTAAAACCCTCACCACAAGTTTTTGCGGGCCTTTCCCTTCATATTTCTATTTTTAATGGGAAATCATCTATTAGTTTTTCTCCGACCTTCTCTATTAGTGTTTACATGTATTCCCGAGCCGAGTATGTGCTGTGTACGTTTCCGGTTTGGGGAAACTATATCATGAAATAGGCTTGTCAATTTCGATTGGGATGTTATGAAAAGCATACTACGTATATAAATTTAGCTCTAATACATGCAAAGACTAAGATACATCTTAAGAATAATAATAAAAAAATACATGACTACAGTTCCCTTAAAATACAAAATTGCACATACCAATCAGGAGAATCTCGTAATTGTAAATAAGGTGGGGTATTATTTAAATAAACATGCATCTGTTTTCTTTTTCATCTATTTTTTTTTTCATCTGTTTTTTTTTTNTTTTTTTTTTTCATCTATTTTTTTCATCTTTAGTTTTTTCCATCTGTTTTTTATTTCGTCGCTTTCAATTTTTTTTCTTTTCTGATCAACTTTTTTCGTCAAGTTTTTTTTTTTTTTTTTATTCTTAAGATGCATTATAGCTATTATACCTACTTGTACCAGGTAGTATGCCGGTTATTGGCTTTCAATGAATCTCACTCATCGAACTCGAACTCAGGGCATCAGTCTCGTAATCAGGTGATCGAAACTTGACTACAAGTACCAGTAGTTGACATCATTAAAATCATAACATGAGAAAAGGGAAAAATAAATTCCAATGTGTGTTTTGTTTTGAATTTGTTGTTTTTGTCCCCGAAAAGGTTTGGTTTATGAAGTGATTTTATTATCGATCTTTTACTCCTTAAAGCGGTTAGAGTTTAAATAGATACAAGTAGCTTATCAGATTTCGTCAATTTCGATAGCAGAAAAATAAGCATTGCTTGTCCGTACAAGTAGTGCTTCTTATTTGCTTTTTTCAGGTATTTTTTCTTGTTGTATTGATTTTTTCTTCAGATTTTTTTGTTGTTCAGTGTTTTTTTTTCTGTCCAGGTTTGTTTTTGCACCGATCTGTTTTTGTTCAGTTTTTGTACAGCTAAACTACAAGTTGTACCCTTGTACAATGTATTGTACAAGGACTATTGTAGGATAAAAAAAGCTATAACGCATCTTAAGAATAAAAAAAAAAAGGTACAGTACAATTACAAGTTGATGTACTGAACAGTATTTTTTTTATGAACTTTTCGTGCTCAATTTTTAATTCTACCTGGTAGCACAAATAACCGGCTTTCAACGAATCTCACGCGTATAAATAGATATCCGTGTGCTCGTGTCAGCGGGTCAAGGTTGTACGGGTTTTGTCCAAATTTTTTTCATGCCCTGTTTTTTATTTTTATTTTTAAGATGCATTATTGTTATTGTGCCTCTGTTATTTGGTGAACGAATCATGACTGTGGAAGGAGGTCCCGGAGTGTACAAGTACATATACCGGTATTGTAAGCAATGGATATTGAGAATAAAGAATCACCCATTAAATCTTCATTAGTGTCTGGTGGGTTCTTGTTCAAAGCGAGACTTTCAACTCTTGATTGAAACATTTTATATCTCAATTCTGTATGACCAAGATTCGAACCTCGACAAATGGGGGGAAAACAGGAGTACAATATGCATGGGATGAGTGGATATTCGACGATGCATGTGTGTATGTATCTGTCAAACTTGCGATTTAGGGCACATCTTGTTGAAGCTTAAAAAGCTAGACTCCATCTCACTTGCATCACACTTTTGGTTGTACCTGGGACACCCATGAGACGATTTTCAACACTATCACGGCGTTTTCAGAGGGTGGTACCCGTGTCTCCAACCTCGACGGCGGGTGTAGGCTCTTCTCCTGCGCTCTACACAGGTTTAGAGCCGAAAATCAAGGAGTCACAAGATTCCCTGATTCGGGCGGTGTTCGACAATGGAGATGTGTGGCAAGAGTTCTCCCAGAAATCGGTGGCCAAACCAAAACAGTCTCGCAGCATTACGGGCTTTATTAACTATCTGACGAACGAGTCTGATTACGAGACTGGCTTATTCATGAATGATTTCCTCAAAACATCCGCAGGGTTCCAGAAGTACACGGCGACTGCCATTGAGGAGGCAGGGCAGCTGATCCAGCAGCTTCTTGGGGCACTCACACACCGTGAGAAACTGAGAACCGCCATAACTACGTTTGACAGACTTTCTGACGTTCTCTGCCAAGTCATCGATTTGGCTGAGTTCATTCGTGCCGCTCACCCAGAGCAGCATTTCGTGCAGGCTGCGCAGGAGGCCCATGAGCAGATGTATGAGTACATGAACGTCCTGAATACTTCTGTAGAGCTCTACACCGTTCTTGACAAGGTTTTCAAGGATGCTGAGATTGTCGAACAACTTACTCATGAGGAGAAGGTGGTGGGCAAACTTCTGTTGGAGGACTTCAAGAAAAGTGGAGTGACCTTAGACGATGCTGGGCGGGAGAACTTTGTGTCTTTAACAACAAAGATCTCACTGCTTGGTAGAGACTTTATCTCTTCAAACCACCCCAAGGAGGATTACATCACTCTCACCCAGGGCGAGGCTCAAGGTCTTGATCCACAACTTGCCCAGCAGCTATCCCGGGGCAATTCCGTCTATGTCCCCACTGGTGGGGTTCCCGGCCAGCTAGCTCTACGGGGAATGAAGAATGAATCCTCACGAAAGCTGCTTTGGTTGAAGATGCGTGAGTCATCGAACAAATCAATCGAATCATTGGAAAACTTGCTTGTGAGCCGTTTAGAGCTCGCAAACCTCATGGGTAAAGAATCTTACGCTGACTATTTACTCTCAGATAAGATGGCAGGCAACCCCGAGAACGTAATGAGGTTTCTCAATGGCCTGCTTGACAAAACACTTCCTGGCGCTAAAAAAGAGCTTTCTGTGCTCGAGCAAATCAAAAAGCAAGCAACTGGAAATCCCGAAAGTATCATTCAGGCGTGGGATAAGTCTTACTACGCCTCTCAGCTTCTTTACCAGAAGAGAAACAAAACAAAGACAGCCCACATGTTGAGTGAATACTTCTCTGTGGGAACAGTGGTTCAAGGTCTCAGTCGCATCTTTGACAAAATTTACGGTATCAGGTTTGTACCCACAGAGACCAAGACGGGTGAAACTTGGCACCATGACGTGCGCCGATTGGACGTCGTCTCCGAATCCGAGGGGCTTATCGGTATCATGTATGCCGATTTATTCCAACGGGAGGGGAAGACCCCGAATCCTGCACACTTCACAGTTAGATGTTCCCGAGAGATCTATCCTGACGAATTGGCCCATATGAGCGGTAGCCCTATTGCCAAGGTCCCCACTTTGAACCTCAACGGGAAGGTATTCCAGATTCCCACTATTGCTCTCATTTGTGATTTCACCACTCCCCATACCCTCTACCCGTCGTTGCTGTCTTATCAGGAAGTTGAGACTCTGTTCCACGAAATGGGACATGCCATCCACTCCATGCTGGGACGTACGTCTCTTCACAATGTGTGCGGGACACGGTGTGCGACAGACTTCGTCGAGCTACCCTCCGTCTTCATGGAGAACTTTGCCTCGAACCCCGAATCTCTAGCTCTGTTTGCGCGACACTATTCCTCCGACAGCCCCCTACCTTACCAACAACTGGAACGCCATCTCAACGAACAGTCGTACTTCAAAGATGTCGAGCAATATACCCAGATAAAGATGGCTATGCTGGATCAGGTTTTGCATGGAAACATCTCAAATGCTATAAAAAATGGACGTTTCAACTCACAGAAGCTCTATGATGACTTGGAGAGGGACAGACCACTGTACTCCCCTTCTCCTTCATCCTGGCACGGATCATTCGGTCATCTTTTCGGTTACGGGGCTTCTTATTACTGCTACCTTCTTGACCGCCAGATGGCCGACATCGTGTGGAAGAAGCTCTTTTCTAAGAATCCTCTCTCGCGTGATGCGGGAGCGAAGATGAAAAATGAGATTTTGCAGTGGGGAGGATCGCGAGATCCTTGGGAGTGTATCGCAGGTGTTCTCGAGGATCCAGAACTCGCCAAGGGTGGTTCTCAAGCCATGGAGAAGATCGGCAACTACGATAACCAATGATTAGCACATGTATATAGTAAAACCATCCCATTCGCATTTTGTTGAGAATCAAAAAATAGTGCAAGTGAATAAAAAAACCAAGGAAGTGGCCATGGTGTCCTCTGGTTGAAGAACCACGGCAAGAGGTTATGGTGTCCGCTGATGAATAAACAGTCCTTGGAGCTACGACTACAAGTACCGGTGCAGGTACTGTACCTTCTTTTTCCGCTGTCTCCGCGGTTGTATGATTATTATCACTACCAGTATGCAAGAATTACAGTAGAAATCGACCTCGGGGCATCAGCGTACTCCTGTCTCGTTATCATGTGAGCGAAACATGACTTGTTAATACAGTGTCTGATACTTGAATATCCCGAGCACTTTATCCTACTTGGATTCAGCTTTTCTCTATCAACAATCGGAGTCCTGCCAGGCATTGAGCGCCTCCATCCCATGAAACGTACATGAAATGCTAAAATACAATACTTGCACAGGTAGTATTACTTATTGGGAACAAGGAGGAGTAGAAAAATAACTAATATCAGATATAACGAACATTTTCACTTACTTTTTAATATCATTTTCAGCTTTCGTTCATCAAGTGATCGCATTATCCCATGTCCTGAGTTTTGCCCGTCATCCACATTTTGCAGAGCAGAATGAACATACAATTATTAGTATACCAGCAACGAATCACATAATAATACTGTATTGCATAGCTGTAACCCTTTTTACGTCTTCTGCCCGTTATTCTTTTTCATAAGTATCTTTCTTGGCTCAAAACGAGATGATCC
Organism: Yarrowia porcina; assembly: GCA_900519025.1. Taxonomy (NCBI): domain Eukaryota; kingdom Fungi; phylum Ascomycota; class Dipodascomycetes; order Dipodascales; genus Yarrowia; species Yarrowia porcina. The sequence continues at coordinate 25,457 of ULGT01000023.1, read as the reverse complement.
AATCTCAAAGCTCTCACCCAGTTGTCGTTGTACAAAAGGTCAACATAACTTTGGTGTTTGCCATAAGTTATCAATTATACAATCATAGCCTTAGATTTGTCGGTAAGCCCCTCTAATGTTTCGATTCTGCTTTGTTGGTACCGGTAGTGAATCACTTTATACTTCGTCTCATCTTTTTTAGTTAATTCAAAGAGATATCTCAAGTCACAAGTTTCATCTTTCCTTTTAAAATGCTTCCATCTAGGGGAAATGAATGTACAGTAGTAAAAATAGTACCAGAGTCAACCTAATATACTGTCTTGGTGGCCACGGTGTACCACCCAAAATGGAAATTGAACCCGGATTATCTCGAGATAATCTGTAGGAAGGACCGCTGTAAATCAGTCTAGCTGATGGATAGTCTGATCATGCTTCCCTACATCTCCTTTTTATGCAATCATATTGATCCAGTGTCTCAATATATTCCAAATAGTTCAGAGATTAGGTGGTACACCGTGGCCACCAAGACAGTAATAGCTCGCACTATTACAAGTGTACTTGGCCTTTGTTATACTTCATCTCGACTTGTCTTCGCTAATTACTCAATATCCAAATCTAGAATATGTCTCTCGATCACCCTCACCATACAGCGATTAATAAGCCACGTAGGTAATCTAGAAGAACCCTGAAGCTCAAATTTAGCATCAACCTGATGAAAAAAATGTTGCTAGCTTTTTTTCTTCTGTCATTTCCGCTTTTCAGTATCGTTTACTTGATTTACACCAAACCAGTTTTGTCGGTCTATCTGATGCACACATTAATGAGAAAATCCTTTGATAGTAAAATACTTACGGCGGCTAAATGTAGGCCGGGATATATTTAACGTTTTATTGTACGTCCTGAGCCACTGGTACTGTATTTCCCTAACTTCGGTTCAGCTTTTGCTATTTCATTATTCAAGTATTCCTAGCCACTGACATACAGTAACAGCAATGAGTATATGAGTATATGAGTTGAACTTACTGAAAACATATGCTAGTGTTAATTGGGCTACTGGAAGCAGTAATTCAACGCATTTATCTTATATTTTGTTGGTTTCAGCTTTAATTCATCAGAATAAGGAGCCATACCTGTCTTGACCATTGGTCTCCTATTGTGGTGCTCACAGAGGTGCGTCAGGTGTAGTTGTGATAACTACCAGCAGCGATCAGAAGTGATATTTTACATTATACATGGTACCTAAATGGCTTGAGTATTTTATATTACCTTCTATCATCTTTCTTTGCTCTTTGATCTAGTCATCTCATATTCTGAGTTTGGCTCTCATCCTTCGATGCTCAGAGTCATGAAGTAATACCGTTGTAAAATGGATCAGGGACGGAGTTTTTTTATCAAAGGCAAGATGTTAGCTAAAACATGGTTCTAGACTCCCTTCACTACCTTGCTTCATCTTTCATTAGTTATTTAATCAAGTTATCCCGGCGCCTAGGTTTCGTCTTTTCCTGCTTCTCAAGGAACAGAGAATACAATAAGAAACACCAAAAGCATCTGTACAAAAGTCAGATACAAGTACCTATACATTTCTCGTCAAAAATATTACTGACTTTGTAACCTTGTTCCTTTCAGCTTTTTTTCATCAGGTTATTATGTTTTTTTTTTTTTTTTCTATCCTAGCCCATAGTGGTTCGTTCCATCGATAGTTCTGACAGAAGGTAAATAGCAACAAGACACCCTGACGGGAACCAAGAGTAGATGAAGATACCTTGGAAGTCAACTAGAATGTCATTAGCAGCTTTCACCACTTCATTTCAATTTCATAGCAGCTTTATCATGTTATCCATACGTCGACATTCGGCCACCCATCGATTCAGTTCATAGAATGGAGAGACATACAGTAATATCCGCTCTTGAATTAAAGAAGAATTTCTACTATTGTTGGCAAGTATCCCTCCAAAAGGTCTTGAGCTACTCTTGTTACTCAGTTACAGCTTTCTATTCAAGTTATTCCCTCATTGCAACATTATATCGATTTCAGTCAGCACCAGGTTGTGCGTAAAATTATTGACTAACAAAGCTCGGTAAATGGAAAAACAAAAGATGAAGTGGATAACATCAAGTGATTCATAATGTTATTTGAGACTAAAATTATGTATTTGAGTAGTATCAGCTGTCACTAAGCTGGATCTATACTGCTTTGCCTCCTTTCAGCACCTTGGGGGTGAAAAATTTCAGGTGTAGGGATAACTCGAAGAAAAGATAGGAAAAAGCTGAGATGGATCATATTGAGTTGCTTATAATGTTATAAATGGCTCATAGTACAAGTACTCTTTTGACTACATTGGTTTGAAGCTGGTACGCTAGCTATTACATTTACCTCCTTGCCTGTTAGCATGAGTGATAAATATCGCAGAATATCTTGGGAAATGAGAAACAAAAGGTGAAATTGAATAAAATAGGAAGTGAAAAATACTACTGGTAACTACTGGCAAGTAATCAGCTACTCTTCTTGTCTCCATATTCGCGACTTTCCTCTGTTCTGTTCGCAACTCAATGGAGGGACGAAATTCAGGCGTTAGGATAGCTTGGTTATATAGCAAGAAAAGCTGGAATGAAGTGGATTTAATTTTCAGGATGTTTGACATGCTATTAACTTAAAGCTGACTACTCTATCTTGCTGCTAGTATTCACGACTATTATGTTTTTCTCTCCTCTGTCAGTATCTGAGATGGAGAAAAAAAATCGAGGGGTAGGATAACGCGAATATTTGGAAAATCAAATAGAAACGCAGAAATGAAGTAAAGGAAGCTTTTCGTTGTCGTTGCAAAGCTTATTGGTGAACAATTGACCACCTCTTGTATCTATGTTACTTAATTAGTATAGGTACCGGTACTATGATATTAATCACTCTTCCATGAACTCTGATGGAGTCGTGATGACCTCGAGATAAGTCAATGGAATGAGGAATAAGAACAGAATTCAAGTAGAATAAGACACTAAAAATATTAAAGTAGATAGTAACTATACCACAGTATACTACTTGTTGTCTCAATAATGTTATATTGCTATATTTAACTCTTGCCTGCACTATTGGTTGCGATGTAAATATCATGGGTTGGAACGACTTCATAAATCAAGGAATAAAAGCTGAGCTAGGGAAAGATAAAAGGCCCAAAGGGTTTCTAAGGGCTACAAATAGCCAATAGTCACGTTACTACTTCGTACAATACACTACTACTGTATTTCTCACTGCTCTGTGCACATCATTGAGAGAGCCAAAATTAGGCACCAGGATATAAGTCGATAAATAAGCGAAGAAAAGATAGAATGAAGTCGGGATGAGATGTCTGACATTCTTGTAGCTAACTAGCTGCAGTTAAGAGGTTCTTGCTAAAGCTGGTATTCAGTGCCTCGGTGAATTCTCAAATCTTCAAGCAACTGAGGTTGGGAAACAAAACCCAGCGCCTGAGATAGCTCGATTAAAGAGCAAGAAAAGTTGAAATGAAGTAGAATAAACTATCCAGAACATTTGAGTAACTTTTAGAGTGCGGAGAATTACTTCTGTTTGCGTTTAACAGCTCTTCCTGCTACGTTTTACTCTCTTCTGTGAACATCCTTGATATTCCTATAACAGCTGGTTTGGATAGGCTGGAAAAGTTGAGAATAATATGAAAGCAACAGAAAGAACCGGTTATAGACACTCTTTATAGTCTATAGTAGCCAGGGGTGCACTATTAGCTGACTCTTATTTACATTTCTGCTGTATTTCTCTGTCATGTGTTCATCAATGTTTTGGGTAAAGACAATCATAGGTATAAAATGCTTATTTAGCGAATAGAAAGCCGTAATGAAGCTGTAAAAGGACTTTGAATGTTTAGTATACTTGTGGCATAGTTCTGAAACTATTTTTACTCCTCGTTACTTGACATTATTACATTTGCTTCACTTCGGACAGCATCACAGTAAATGAGGGGAAATCAGAATCTGGCGAAACTTCAATAACTTCAATAAAAAGCTGAAATAAAGTAAGATGAAGCTTTCTAGACAACAATAAAGTTGGGATTGTACTGTTAATCATCTTTTTCTGTAGCTACTACTTGTACACAGCTTATTTCTTACAACCTTAGATCTATGCGCAGTACAAGTAAGAGCGACAACATTCATGGTCCAAGGTAGCTCGGTAAATAGAGAGATAAAAGTTGAAATGAAGAGAGATAAGGAGCCATAAGTACTACTTACAACCGATACTAAAGAGTTGACTATTTATTCATATTTGTTTGTCATTACTTTGGTATATATCTCTATTCAGCCTGATACTTCGATTCTAAGACAAAATTCTCGTCTATGAATATCTAAATTAAATGGCAAAGAAAGCCGGATGGAATAACACAGAGTCTTTATGATGTTATCTCTGGCTTTGAAGTGCAAGTCATCATCTTCAGTTGCCATTGATACATATTACTGTTCTATCTACCCCATTCTGTAGGTATTGTGATTTGATTAACACCCTTCACATACATAACACGATATCCTGAGAAAAAAGAAGCTGAAATTGAGTAACTAGAGAGGCTCACAATGATAATTCTAGCCCTATCTAGCAAACAGAGTATCTCTTGTTCTCCTAGTATATTCTATCCTTTCACATCTTCCATTCCTGTGAAGTTCATGGAGAGACAATGTACCGGGGTTTAGGAAAAACTTGATAAATGAGGCTGAAAAGCTGAAACGAAGGGAAATATAGTGCCTGGAGTGTTTCACATATATCATTGAGTGATAGCAATCACCTTCTGCATGTATTTAAAATATTTTACTTTCTTGTTCCTCTCTCTTCTGCGTGCATTTACAATACGAGAGGTTTTGTGAATGGGGAGCTTGATCTTATGATCGATAAAAGCTGAAATGTGGTATAAGGAGTTGTTAGATGTGTTTTCCTAGACACAAATATGCCAGCTACTATCTCTGTTTTCTACTCTTCCTGTGTAGACTTGGTTTAAGTCCTCCTGTTATGATCACGTACGATTGCGAGACGAAACCTAGGCCAGGCAGAACTCGATTAATTGATAAATAAATGTTGATACGAAGAGTAATAAAAGGCAGATGACTATTGTTATAGCTAATAGTACGTAATAGTCAGGTTACACCTGTTTCTACTACGTTTTTCGATAAGGTATCTCTCTGTTATGTAAGCATCAAACGTGAGAGGCTAACGTTACAATTAATATAATAAACAAGATGAGGAAGAATAAGGAGACGATAAGAAACAAGATGAGGAAGAATAAGGAGACGATAAGAAACAAGACGAGGAAGAATCAGGAGACGATAAGTAACAAGATGAGGAAGAATAAGGAGACGAACAAAACAGTTGGTAAACCGATGAGGGAAGTGTGGATTCGAATGGTATATTCACAGTTGGGCACAATATTACGACTAGTCGTTTTGAGGAGTTTTGCCAAGGGAGCTACCGGATTTTACACTGTAACAGATTGGGCACCTGACACAACACGTATCATCCATCAGAACCTGTAACCACAAGGCAAAATGAATCTTTTTTCTAGACGTAATTAGCGTGTAAAACTTGTTGAAAAATACACTCAATTCAAAGGTTACTCTTACAATGTGAAGTTATAATCAATTGAATGTAATAGAAAAAAAAATAAAAAAATAATGTAATGTATCAAGGGGAAAAGCTGTAGTGAAGAGATATGAGAGCCCTGGGAAGCTCTATTGCTATATTAGTAAGTACTTGTAGCATCCTCCATCTCTGTTATACAGGAATGCATTCAGTATCACTGTTATAAAACCATGCACTTCAGAGGGGATATATTGAGTGGCCGGAAAGTCGATTAATTTGTAAAAAAAACCGAAAACAAGTTGGCAAAGACCATTTAGACTCTAGTACATCAAAAAAATTCCCATAACCACCACATTTTTTACATATTTTTTACCTCTACTGTCTCTGTCAATTTAACCTCTTTTTTGTCTTCACCTTCAGGAATATGAATTGAATAACTGAGTAATTGAGAAATGATAACTATAGATAAGTGAATAATTGTATTGTAATGAGTATCATAGATACTCTAGTACCGGTAGACTGATTAATAGCTTCTATTATCATTGGTATCAGGTTATACCGTTTCTCACAGTAACGGTACCTGGTACCGGTACCGGTACCGTTAGTGTAGTGTTAGCACCACTAAGAGACCATTACTAGTAATTCCGAGAATTTAAATAATTTACAGAGAAAAGCTGAAATCCAGTGATTCAAAGTGTTCATAGCTTTCTTAGACCCACGCTATATTCAACCAAGTACTTCTTGTAGTCCCATTCGTATTACTTTCCAAATATCACAATTCTGTGACCCGATTGATGGAGGGACACGATGGACACGTAGTGGAAGTTCGTGAAGTAACAGATAGAAAAGGAAATTACTTGCGAAAAGACGCTGAATATATATCTACAGAGTGTTTCACCTACTGGTTGCCTTTTCTACTTCCTATTTCCAATTTATCAATCTCTGGTCAAACTCATGTGCGCGAGACAAACGCCCTGGGTTGAGAGAGCCTGTGTTCGCAGAGAAAAGTTGAATTGAAGAAACATAAGAGAACTGTACCCTTTTTTGGTGTCAAATACCAGTCTAGTCGCGTATTATTGCTGTTTCTGATACATATGACAACCGTCTTCCTCTCTTCTCTACGCCTTCAATGGTGAGAGACATTATTTAGGTGCGGAAAGAGTGAAGAAACGATGCTACAAAGTAGAAGAGAATTTTATAGACATCATTTCAAGTAATTTACTCTTCTAACTTATATATTTCTATCACTGGTTCATAATAATGCTGTAAATTAATTTCTAAACATCGGTCATTGAGAGGAAAACCCACAGCCAAAGCTGACTGGAGAAAACAGCATAAAAAGTTGAAATGAAGTAAACTAAAGTTCTTGAATTAATATGATGACCTTTCTTGTCAATACTGCAACTTTCAAATATCTTCTATACTCTTTATTACTACATTTCCACAATTTTGTGGACAGTACGATCGTAGAGTCAAAAACCATGGCTACATGTAGTAAAATTGGCATGATACACATATGAAAGCTGAAATGAAGAAAAATACAAGACGCAAGAGGTGACCATGGTCTTTTTGAAGCTAAGCGTCTACCACTTATTCTTTCTAGTATGTTCTACAGCTTGTTTTCTGGTATACGACAATCGTAGATGAGACAGAAATACTAGTCGCGTGTAACCCCGATAGTTGTGAGTTGCTAGATCATATGAAGAAATATATTTGTCATATAAAATTTAAGGCAGGCTATTGTTCTTGTGGTCAAATAACAGTTGCTCCGATTTCCTTCCTATATATTACTGCCTTTTTATTCCTTTTCAGCGAGTATCAATATCAATTCAGTCACTGAGAGGCAAGCTCAGGACCTCGAAAACGCGATGAAATACGAGATAGAAGCTGAAATGAAGTATTATGGGGCACTCATTCTGCTCTCATGGCTCATATTGTGCAGTTAGCACTTCCAGTTCCCTTTTTAACGTATCATTTTTAGATATACCTCTGCTGTCTGCACTATTATTGGCGAGACAAATAAAACAATTGGAAGGAATACATGCAGAAAAAAGTGGCCAACTGTACCATTTAAAGTAGTAGATAGGTCCTGGACGTCTTATACTATGTGAAATGACCTTTTCTTTGTCAGTAATTCGGTCATGTCAGACTCCAAGTTTTGCCTCTCAACCCATGATACATACAGAACAGATACTGCAGTAATAAATACCATCAGAGAAAGTAAAAGGTAGCTAACCTGATAAGCCTTGTAATTAGTTTTCTTGTCGGTATATTCAGGTTTTATCCTTCAAGTTATTGTTATATCCCAAGACAGGAGTTGCCTTTCCGTTGATGCATATAGAACAGAGGGAAATATAGCAGAATATATACCAGAGATACTAGAAAGTTGTTTCTCATCTAACAGGGAATGCTTTAAAGATTCTCAGACATTTCTATTCATGCCTTTGGCTTTATTGATACGAATTGTTCGAACTACATGAGAGCGGTATTTATGTAGCGTGTAGATGGTTACAGCAAGAGATTAGAGACACTTTATGATACCAGTAGTCAACAAAAAGTTGCTAGTCGTACGATAATGGTTATGTGATAGCTTTGAGCTTGTATTCCTGCTTCATTATATCTTTTATTTCCGTTACATGGAATTACCCTTAGGCTGGCGGTTTCCATTTCTGTGCCCGCACACTAGAGAGCAAAATGGCGACCAGATTGTAGCCAGCGGGTATTTGAACTAGCTTGTGGTACAAAATACGCTTGAGTAATGTACTTGGTGCTTTACAGAGCTTCATCTGTGCTTTTCTTACTCCGTTTCAGTGTTATCAGAAGCCCTAGACCTACCTCACCACCTGATAGTACCGGTACCACGGATAGAAACGTAATACTTCGAATATGCTTCGAGTATAACATTAGTCACAGGAAGAAGTTGGCAATCGCATTAATTGTACTGGGAAAGAAGAATGGGCATCTTACACTACTTGATTTCAGCTTTTTATCATCAATTCTTGAACGACCCGCATCAACATTTTGACTCGCTAACTACGAGCGCAGAGAACAGAGAAAATACAGTAGTATTGGTATCGTACACTTCAAAAAGTACTGGGGGGTATTTAAAATGGCAGTACGAGCATACTGAACACTATATTGTATTTCATTAGCTATTTTCGTTATCAATTTATTGAGTATATCTACGCATGTATCTTGTCCTTCCATTGAGCTGTCGAGGAAACAGACTAGTTACAGTAAAAATATATAGCAGAACAGGAAGAGTTACTCAATCATGTGTTAATAGCTACTATGTCTGGGATTAGCAAGTAATAACTCTTCATAACATGCTATAACTCCCAAAAGATCAACTTTTATCTGCGACCGATTTTGTCTCTCCACATACGATAATTACAACAGAAGTAAATGTGGGAAAAGTAGAGACCAACACAAGAATAGAGTGTCATATTGCACTAACAGGCTAAATTGACGTCTTGACGTTCTTTTATAGTCTCATTTCATCTTTTCTCAGCCATTAAATCGGAATATTTATCTGCATCGACTGTGGCAATACAAATCAAGTTACCGATTTAACAAGGAGAACTACAGAATAATAGCTATTGAAAAATAAGAGCTTATATAACGTCTATAGATAAACACAATAAATATTGGAATATCTCTTTCATTCTTCATTGCAGCTTTTTACTACGATTTGTCGAGTATCCCGAACAAAGGATTTTGTCCTTCCTTGTAATGTTTCCGAGCAACTGGGTTTACTGTAACAAATGGGGGTATTAACAGCCGAATAAAGTGGTCAGACCTTTATTGACAGCAGGGAAAAAGTGCTGAGCGTGTTTCTTCTTCATAAACGTGCTTTCCTATGTCAATATTTCGATCCATGTCAGACGTGCAGAACATGGCAGAGTTAGAAAAGAGATAATACAATAATATTGGTATTCAGGGTAGGAAAGAAGTAGCTTATAACATAGCCTCTGCTGTAATAGATGCTGAAAACTATTCCATGTTCGTTCATTCAGCTTTTTTCCGTCAATTACTCGTTGTATCCCTAAGCCCCAGATGTCTTTCAATCTATGTCCACGGCACTGAGAGAAGTATAGCGGTAATTCATACTAAACAAATTGTGAAGGTATTGAACACTGAATATTAGATGCGTTAAACGCTTCTAAACTCTTTTATTCTTTCACTTGGCCTTATTGATCCCCAGTAGTGGAGTTAGGGCAGTGCAACTTTGTATTTAGAATGACAGAGACTAGAGATTAATGACGTGGAAATGATACCAGACACTATGAAAGACCTAGAAGCGTAACATATCAGCCTATTAGAAGCCTTGATTATCTTTTACTACTCCACGTTGCAGAATATTTTCTCTTTAATCGAATTACTCTTTGACTGGTGGTTCCGATATAATAAGCCAGTACAACAGAGTGAGATATGCGAGTGAAAACAAGTATGTAGGGATTCTAATAGTATAGTATAGAGCTAGATGATGTTATGAAAGTTTTGTGTTGTACTTCAACTGCGCCTTCATGTTTATTCAGAGAGTTATCCATTACCATAGGTAAACCCAACTTCACCTCTTATTGCTATAGATCGAAGAACTATAGAACTAGTGGACCTTTAGCTACAAAAATAAGATGTTGTCCGCACAATTAAGGCTTAAGTTAAGCTATGGCCATCTAATTTGTATCGATTTCAACTTGTCATTTAATTAAGTTATTTCTACAGCAACAATATGTCCTTTGAACCTAGGGTTTGACAGAAATGAGAAACAAGAGTAATAATGGTACCAGGAAAATTAAAACGTAGCCATCACTATTGTAAAGGAAATGAAAGCAGCATAAGGGTATGCTTGTAGTTGTAATCTATTTGATTTATCATTCTATGGAGATGTCTCTCCGCGAGCACTTAGTCCCTCAGATACGGCACTGGTACTGCCACATAGCTAAAGGTAACAGAAATACAGACCACCACTAAAAAAAGTGAACAGTCGTTCCAATTGGTTGACCAAACGTTCTGGCAGCGTTTTATAGCCTCATATCATCTTTTATCTGCCTTTCAGCCTGAATATTCCAGTTTATGGATTTAGGCTCTCAATCCCAGCTACTGATAAAGCTGAGAGAATTATAGGAGTAGCTGCTATGGGACAAGAGGAGCTTTTAAAAATCTAGTATAAGACTTGAAAGAGACTAATAGTTTATTTTCTCTTTTCATTTCAGCTTTTCTACTGCCACTTGTAAAGATTCGAAACCATGGATGTTGTCCCTCCTCATACTATGTTCGAGACACAGGGGTTAATGAGGTAATTTGAGGTCCAAAAAGCGGAGGAGCAAAACCAGTCGTATATATAGAGTTGGAGTAAGGTCCAGGGCGTTTTAAATTATTAAAAGCGTGCTTGTCTCTGTCAGTATTTCCAGTTGTGCCTCTCAAACCAAGACACATACAGAACAGATGTAACATGATATTAATGTTCAAATAGAACAAGAAGAAGCTAAAGTGATACTAAAGACTTGTAACAGTCCTTCCACTCTTTTCTTGTTCGTATGTTCAACTTTTTTCCTTCAATCTATCGATATTATCCAAAGCCTGAGATGCCTTTAAATCGATGCTTACAAGACGGAAGGGCAATATTGCAGATTTACATACCAGAGATACTGGGAAGCTGAGCAATACCCAAGAGAAAGCGTTCTAGCGTTTTCGCACTCTTGTATTCCCTCATTTGGCGTTTTTGTTTACCAATTTGTCGAATCACAGTATATATAGCATAAGAATTAAAACAGAAAAGAGATTATTGATGTGTTCATGATACTTGATACAGAGGGAGCTACTAGCCATACACTGAAGCCCTATCTGGAACTCTAGAGATTATTTCCATACTTCATTTCAGGTTTTCTTTGCTACTATATCGAATCACCCTTTGGCTGGTAACTTCAACCCCTTTGCCTACACATTAGAGAGAAATATTTCAACCAATAAAGTAACTAGAGAGAACTTGAACGTGATAATGGCACACTATACGTTTTAGAAATGCTTCCGGTGTTTTACTATACTCCATTTGTGCCTTTAGTAGATATTGTCCGGAGTTATCCGATGCCTTATCTCTACCTCACCACCCTAAAGTGCAATGGATGTAACAAATGTAGCCTAATAGTCTTTCCCAGATATGAGAAGGTTTTGAAATGAACTGGATGACTGTAGTGAGTATCAGGTAGATCTCATGTTTCTTGGTTTCAGCTTTTCGTGCTCAAATAATCGAGTTCTCCCTACAGCAACATCTGTTTTCCATGTGAGTATACAGAGAACAGAGATTTACAGTAGGAGCGAATATAAGAGAATACAAGAAATAACAACCTGTATGATACTAGCCATATCAATGTCCTAAGCACTTCATCTTACTTCGGTTGATATTTTATTCATAATTTTACAATGATATCCGTGCTGGTGCACTTGCCTCTCCATTGAGTCGCAAACAAAACTGCATAAATCCAATAATAAAATACCACAGACAATAAGAAGTCACCAATTGTAATTTAAGGCTGAATTCATATACGTTTGACCACCTTTACCTCTTCATTTCAGCTTTTTACCTTCAAATCAAGGTTTATCGGTGACCCACTAGTGACCATTCATTTAGGACCTTTACATCTGAGGTTTATGGGGCAGAAAGAGTAACCACTTGAAACAGAGAGTCTAATAGTGAGTCAACAGGCTCGCAGACTACCAAGATTGCCTCATTTTGTGTCATTCTATCTTTTTTATGTCATTAGGTCGAAGTATTCCAGCGTATGTATTTTCGCTCCACTCGTGCTACTTGTAGAATTAAGAGGATTGCAGAAATAATAGCCATGGAACAAAGAAAGCTTTTTAAACACCACAAAATGGACTTGAAAGAGACTACTAACTTATCCTTTTCATTCCTTTCAACTTCTTGCTTGCCATTTGCAACTTATTCAGAACCAGTGATTTTTGTCCCTTACAACATTTTTGAGGCACACTGGTTAATGTATCCATTAGAGCTAAGAAATGCACAATAAAGTGGCAATTCGTATACTTACAGCTGAGAGAAGGTCCTGCGCTTCTTCAATTACTCAAATTGTGCTTGTCTTTGTCAATGTCTCGATTCCTGTCAGACTCTTAGTTGTACCTCTCAAACCAGGATGAAAAGAGAGCAGAGACACTACAACGTAAAGGCTTATCAGCGGCAGGAAACAAGTAGCCAACCTGATACTACTAGCTGCTGAGAGCGTAGAATTGCTCTTCTTTCTCTTAAATTCACTTTTTATCCTTCAAGTGTAGCCACCTACCCCGTAGATTTACCCCACCTCCCGAGGGTGCTACGGATAGAATAGTAATAGCTCGAATATGAAATTAGTCACAAGAAGAAGTAGCCAATGGTATTATATAAGCCAAGAAAAAAACATTGACTTCTTAAACGACTCGATTTCGACTTTTAATCATCCATTGGTCGAATTATCCCTAGGTGTACATTTTAGCTGGCTAACTACGAACTCAGAGAATAGAAGGGACGTAATAATAATAGTACCTTAAACAATGAGAAGTACCTGGTAGTATTGAAATAGCAGTCCAAACATACTGAGCAGAATATCATATTTGATTCGTTGTTTTTTCTTCTTTTAGCGAATATTTGTATGCGTGAAATTTCCCCCCCCCCCCACTGAGCTGTCGACAGAGTAATTCCAGTGATAGCATATAACAGGGACGAGAAGAGTTAGTTAGTCGAGTGTTGCTACCTATAAAGTGAGTGTCTAACAACTCATACATTTTCATTTCAGGTTATAATTCCCGAAATATCAACTTTGGCCTGCCGCTGAATTATGCTCAGATGTTTCTTACAACAGGGGTAGAAATAACAGAAATACACACCAACAAAAAACAAGAGTGGGATATCGCACCAACCAGTTGCTTTGATGTCTTGGCCGCCTTTTTTAGTCTCGTTTCATCTTTTATCTACAACTAAAAGGAGTTTTCCTGCATATGCAGTTTGGCTCCACTCGAGATGCTTATAGAACATGGAGAATTGCAGGAATAATAGCTATGGGTCATAGAGAGCTTTTCAGACGTCTACAGATAGACTTAAGAGAATCAATTCATTATTTTGCTTTCTTCATTTCAGCTTTTTGCCTACATTTGTCGAGTTATCCAGAACCAATGGATTTTGTCTCTCCCTATACTATTTTTCGGAACAGAGGATGTGGCATCAGGAAGCGAGGAAACTAGGAAACAAGTTTCCAGTCAACTATTTATAGCTGGAAGAAGCTTTCGCAAGTCTTTTATTATCAGAAATGTGCTTTCATTGTCAGTATTTCGATTCATGTCAGACTCTTGTTTTGCTCTCAGACAATGATACAGTTATAACAGAGGTTAAACATTAATACTGGTTATCAGGCACGGGGAGAAGTAGTTTACAACACACAAGCGGCTTTAGGGAGTGTCATTAATCCTTTTATGTTCGTATCTTCAGCTTTTATCCTTGAACTTCTTGCTATATCACAGAGATAGAGTGCCCTTTAAGTCCCATGCATACAAAGAGAGGTAACAATAGCTGCAATACATACCAGAGCTACTGGAATGATTTTCCTCATATAATGAGGATTATAATAAACATTTGAAGACTCTTTTACCCCTTGATATGTCTTTATTGATAACAATTGTCATGTTACGTCTGAGCCGTATTTATGTAGATAATTTGAGTGGCTACAGAAAAATAATTAATGATGTGTTAGTGACACGTAGCTACATCAAAGAGCTATTAGCAGTACATTGATGTTCCGTTCCAAGCCCTCGGACTTACTTTCTTACTTCTTTTCACGTTTTATTTGCTACGTAATCGAATCACCGTTCGGCTAGTGGTTTCAACCTCTGTGCCTACACACTAGAGAGAAATATAGACAGTAATAAAATAAAGCAGGGACCCAAAGAGCCATGCAACAAGGTCCCATCAGCTACGTTAATCACTTCCAACTACTTTAATTTCCTCCTACCAGTTTATATCTCCCAGAAAATTAATTTGTGTCTACCAACGATTTCGTCTCACTACATACAATACTTACAACAAAGGTGAATGTAGCAAAAACACAGGCATATAGAAAAGAGCCGTATCATGTCTTATTGATAGGCTGATGAAACGTCTTGAAAGCTTTTTCTGGCCTTATTTCATCTTTTCTCTGCGATTTAATGTGGATATTCCTCAGTACGGATTTTGGCTCTAAATTCCGACAGAGCAAGTACTTACAGGAGAAATACCTATGGGATAAAGAAGGTAGACAGACATATATCAATTCAGCCTGCAAGCATCTCTAGTTCATTTCCTCTGTTCATTTGAACTTCTGTGTCCCCATTCAACGATTTATCCGATACAGTGACTCTGACCTCCCTCCAATATTACCAAACAAAGCTAAATACATTAAGGGTTTTACCGACTACATCAAAAAAACATCAGCCGCACTGCTGTAGCTAGATGTTTATTACAGATACTTTGTGTCCTTGTTTGTCAGCTTTTCTCTGTCAATAAATCAAGTCCTCACATACTTCGATATTTGCCTCTCAACCCGTAGTACATAGAGAGCACAGATAATTACAGTAGCATTCTAAAAGAGACAGGAAGAGGTAGTAAGTAACTATCAAGTAACACTACAGACGCCGTATGCTTCTTATTTCATTCATCTTCAGCTTTTGGTGTTCAATTTATCGATTTATTCCCAAGCCAGGGTTTGCCTTTCCATTTTGGCCAACAGAACAGACAAAATTATAGCAGTATAGATATATCAGAGATATCAAAACATATTAAAGGCACAATTGTAGCCTAATTAAGGTGTTTCATTTTTGATTCTACTTTACTAGCACTTTTCTTGTGCCATGAAACGATATCCCAACCCTGAGTACCATCCCTCTTGTAATGGTATTGACATATGGAGATACTGTAACTCTAGAATATATAAAATGCTTGCAAGAAGCTGTTGATATGATAGATATACCTCGATTTATGCTCGATGATTCTTCTTGTACTTCATTCCTGTTACTTAAATTGATCTCGACACCCACAGTATATCTCTCCAGCAATGAAGATCATAGAACAGGCATAAATAGAGAGATATTTTGCATTAGGAACACAGGGATGATGATAAACACATTCCAAGGATCTTTGTAAGCATCTTGAAACTCTTGCATTAAGTCATACCAACTTTCTATGCTATTTAACGGAAGTCTCAAGTCCTAATTTTCGACCAGCCACACTGGTGCTTACTTAACAGAGAGAAAAACAATATGAAAAGTGTAAAAGAGACAACTAAAGATGTTTATATTGATAATATCAGCTCGATAAACGTCTTTGAGCTTTTCATACACTCCTTTTCAGCTTTTCTTCGTTGATTAGCCGATACCCGCACAGCTCTACCAGTAAACGATACTCCTAAAAGAGATGTAAATAGAGCATTACTGCGAGCCAGGCATACTGAAAAGCTGTCTGTTGGATCTAGGTAGCTATATAGAATTCTTATAGCTCTTTAGTTCAAATATTTTGATCTTACCACCATCTATTACTCGAGTGAGATTCACCTTATGACAATCACCTCTACGAATAGACACCCATGTTCCACAGAACGTATTGAGAGAATTAAAATGGGATAAGACTCACATGATAGGACACATCAGTGTTATGAGTCTTCTCTCCCAATTCATTTCAGCTTTTTTCTTCGAATATTCCAGTTTTCTTTACGCAGCATTCGACTTAACATTTGAAATGTTGGTGGATAAAGGAAACACTCAGTAGTACTAGATAATTGTAACAAAAGGAAGTAATAAGTTCCATATTGCAGCTAGAAAAATGTCATGAGTGTTTTATCTTGCGCCTTTTCAACTTTTCTCTATTGTTAAAGCAAGTATTCTCTATGCCATCATATTGTTGCATCGCAGCTTATGACAGAACAGCGAGAAATACATGAAAAAAACTTACTAGTGATAAGAAGTGGTAAAATACCAGCTAGTAACGGTGTTAAATTACTTCCTGAACCTCTCCCCTTCCATATTTTAGCTTTTATATCAGGATCTAACGAGCTAAACCAGTCCTTAATTTCTGTCTCAAACCGTTATGATGAGAAATGTTGTAAAGATAAAAAAAACTATGAAATAACAGCTCAATAAGTAATAACGTGCACTTAAACAGCCTTTAAAAGACCATGGTTACTTGAATGTGTTTCATTTATGCTTTTCCTTACTCTTTTTCAAGTTATCTCGTGCCTCGAGTTTGGCCTCTCAACCTGTGTAGCTTAGAATTACTCGAGGCCATCATGCTACTAAGAACCAGTAGTAACAAAAGGCCCTTAATTTCAACAAGCGCACTGATAAGATGTTCAAGGTCCCATCACCTATCTTATTTACCCACTTTCTGTTCGTTGACGACTTATACACTATAAATTCACATGTCCTGCAGAATTACAGAGGTTCTAGGTGATGAAAAGAAAAGGTATAAAAAGGAAGTTTACCATTCAATCTATTCAGGTCGTGAATCTTCACCTAGTTATTTACTTTGTCTAATTTCAGTTTAATAGTGTCGACTTTCATGTCTGTAACATTTCTTGTCTTTGTCACGTTCATTGGTTGGTGGAGAGAACGAATATGAAAAATCATCCACATGTACAGCTGAATTTTTGAGCGATATAATTGAAATTGAAGGAATATAGAAAGTTAAAGACACTATTTTTGACTATTTGTGAGTAACTAGCCCTTATTACATGTCCCTAGTAAGTTTCATTACTGTACATCTCTCGGCTCAGTTCGCAACTCAATGTAGACAGAGTGCACCTGGGGATGTCGGTATGACGACAAGAGAAATTTGAAATCAGGTGACTCAACACATTTTGAACCTTTCTGTAGCACTTATTGTGTGACTGATTACTTCTTTCAGTTGCTGCTATTTACTAATACACCCTATATCTCTTTCCTGTTAACATCATTGATAGAGCCAAAATGTTGTGTGGGAAATAACCAAATCCTGTTTATGATGAATTAATGCAAGACTGAGGACAATTAAATGTACGGGAATAACTATCGGGCTTATCCGGTACTTCTGGCGGTTTTCTGGTGATGTGGATATGTTTTCCTTTTACATTTCTTGCTGCTCTATGGGCATCCTGGATGTGCCAAAGTACCGGTTTGGTATAATTTGAGTAATTGACGATTACAAAGTGATCTGATTAGGTATAAGACACCACTAACGTTTTCAAAATACATCAGTAGACACTTGTCCGCTTCTACAGGTCTTATCTTCCTTACTGCCCCCTTTCGCTCTGTTCTGTGAGGGTCATTGTATCAGACAGATTGTAGCCATAGGGAGAACTCGATTAGACAACAAAAAAAGTGGAAATGAAGTGAATGAATTGCTGAGTGCATGTATTCAGTGTCTTTTATGCGAATGGATATGTCTAACTGTCACTGGAACAGTTTTTAGCTGCATTTATCTCAGTTGTCAAGTCACCGAAGAAAGAAAGCTTGAAGCTCTAATAAGTTGAATAGATGTCGGAGAAAAGCTGATTTCGAGCTTATGACCTTGCTTGGGACGTTTTTTAAGGTACTAATAGACAGCTGGGAACCTTTTATGTCTAAAATACTTTCTAATACCGTACACATCCCTATTCTGTGGGCTTATTATAGAGGGCGTAAGGCAGGCTTAGGGACAACGATTACATAGCGGATAAAAATAGACGTGGGTAAACGAGAACTCTTTGTATAGCTATTGAGACTACTACTGTTTCCTGGTGCACTTTTTATGGTCTTAAATAAGAATTACAGGTATGTTTACAGCCCCTTTGTAAAAATCAAGAATCATGGGTTAGGACAGCTTGACTAAATACAGAAAATTAGATGACAAGAAGTACAAGATATGGTAAATAACACGTTATCTGGCCTACTGATATATAAAACACATCTTTTACATGTCTGTGATTAAATAATGATCATTTCAGTTCAGTTTTGCAACCATCATTATTGACAAATGGACGACACCATTTGGAAGCCCGGTTAATTGAAGAATAAAAGTTGAAACGAAGAAATCTAAGAGGCTCAGAGTGTACTGTAATTCCTAGCTAGTAATAAATACATTACTACCCATTATTGTATTAATATTAATATATATCATTTCCAAGTATCTTCCTGGTTTATCCCCACTAAAAAGGGGGGACAAACTATTGTCTACGAACAACTCGGTGAGATGGCAAAGAAAATATGAAATAAATCTCTCAGGACATTCATTCAGATAAAATCACTGAGAAATACAGTTATTCTGACTAAATTATGCTTTACTGCTATATTCTTACTCCTTTCTCTCGGTTCTGAATGTTGGCGTAAGGATAACTTAGCTATCTGAAGGAGACAGATGAAATGAAGTATGAATAAGATGTTCAGATGTTCCATGAGCTACTCATGCATTGCCTGTTACTTTTTGATACGTCAAGCATGTCGTTTTTGCTACATTTCCCTCTTGTGTGTTGGCAGCATTGGGAGCTGCAACCCACAGGTTTGGTGTGTAGCATGAGAAAATGGGCATAGTCAGACCAAATGGATAGATATAAGAGCTCAACAATTCTTTATAAGGCTTATAGAAAGTTATTTCCGACTTCCTGGTTTCCCTAACAACATTACTGCTTCAAGATTCCCCATGCTTTTAGCATCAATGTTGAGAAGTAAAATCAGGCAGGTGCGCGTAAGTCCTCATTGAACGATAAAAGTTACAAGGAAGTAAAACCAGTAGCTAGGTACAGTAACCATGGCTACTGAATGCTATCTGACCACTTTTCAGGTCTCTGGATTATATATCAACGATATTACTCTCTGCTGTGTAAGCAGCAAGAATGAAACTAAAGTCGCAATATGTATATCTCGATCAATTGAAAGGTGATAGTTGAAATTCAAAGAGATGAGGGCTCTATGACACTAGCAGTAGACTTTAATACGTGTTTTACCCCTTTACCGTCCCAATTTTGTTTTACCTCAGAATTAGACCTTGTTCTGTCACCACCTCTTTGGAGGGATGACATTCACCCGTTGAGATATTGGCAACAGGCAGGCAAAAAGGTAATAGGAAGTTATTCAAGCGGCTAGTTACATCTTATATGCTATATCGATGCTTCCTATTACTTATCTTTGTTCATCTTATCTATCAATTCGGTGATTTCTTCATTTCCGTCATCTTCTAGGGTGGAGATATGATATGAGTATCAGGACAACTCGAATAATAATTGACAAAAAGTTGAAATAAAGTGGATCAACCTGCGAATCACTCCTTTTAGATCTATTAGCACGCAATTAAGAACTTCGGGATGTGTTTGGGTGTTTCTATTACCGTATTTCCCTCGGTTGTGTGAATACCATCAATAACGAACAAACCAGGCATACAGATAAGTGAATAGGACAATGAATAAAAGGAAAACAAAGTCTTATAATATACCAGACACGGCATGACATTATTTGGAGTATGTTTGACTACTTTTCATGTTTCAATGGTAGGTATCTAGCTCTAACAGTCTATATTTGTAGGCACGGAGGAGAAATTAGATACATAACTTGAGATAAGTCGATTTCCACTGGGAATAACTTGAGAATAAGTACACAAACTGGATCATAGCGTTCCATAAGGCTACTACTATATTACTGAATGCCTGTCTTAGTTAGCTCGTAATTCTCATCATTGTATATATCTCAGTTACGTGAGCTGGTAGATAAACTAGCGGATCAAATGTAAAACAAAGTAGTACAGAACTACTGGACCACTTTGGGATGTCCACTATTACGTCTGGTCATCCGTTGATATAACTGGTTGATTTTTCCACTTTGATTTGCTCATTTCTGTATATATCTCAACCTGAGGCCAGTGTGGACATCGCATGACTCGAATAGTTGATAGAGAAAAGTTGACATGGAGTGAAATGAAGTGCTGAGAACGTTATTAAAGACTATATAGTGCGACTCAAACACTTCGATTGCACTTTTTACCAATTTACACTACATTTACCTCTTTTGGTATCGTTCATGGGGATACTGATATCACTCGTAGATATATGTCGTTTATTTAATCACAATAATTTGAAATGAAGAGTTTTAAAAAGCCCATAATACTCGGAAAGAGCAGAGAAGAGATTATGGCTATCTCTTTTTGCCTCTGGCATGCAGAAAGGCAGTATTTGCTACAATATTCTTACAATCTAAAACCGAGAAGAGAGGACTGAAAACCACAGGCATGAAAGAGATAGAAGAAGAGGCAGAATAAGAATTATACAGTTCATACATGTTGCCTTTGCAGAATCTCTTTATGCCAATGCGTCTTCACATTGTCGTCATTCCCTAACATCGTTGTGCTTCTTTCTGTCATGTAAGCGAAGACAAAACTCAGACCTTAGGATATGTTGATAAATTGAAGAAAAAAGTTGAAACTGAGCCAGAAAAAGACTAAATAGGAATAGCATAGACACTAGAAGCTGTTGGTTTGTATTTTGTATTTTCTTTTCTGGCTGCAATACTGATTTATTCGTGCTCTGTAAGTTGAGACGTATAAACACTGGGCTCTGGCATGACTCGAGTTATTGACAGAGAAAAGCTGAATCAAAGTAAGATGAAGTAGCCAGGACATTTTTACAGCTGTGGCTTAACAAGTGAAACTTCTTATTATAGCTGGCTGACACCACTGCGACGTAACCCTCTGTCCTTTACAAAGGGAAACAGAAACAATGAAATCTAGGTATAAGGCTAAGTTGAATGAAGATCAATAAGGCTTGAATAGAAGTGAAAAAAGAGAGAATTGGCAGTCAGTGGACTATCATTGTGAAATTCTACATCTTTATCTTGTCTTGAGTATGTTATCGTGCTCGACATTGCCATGTTCTGCCACTATCATTGATGTAGAACAAAAACACACTGAGACATTCAATAAAAGTGGAATATAATCTGTGAAAAGAGATGATGATATCTATGTCATCTTCTGGTAGCTTCATGAGTACTTGCTATTAATACTGAGACCTCCTTATACAGTATTTTTCTCAGTTAGGTAATCGGGCATCGATAAAGGGACCCACATCTATACCTGTTCTGCAGCATCGTAGATGAAGTAAGAAACGTAGACATTAAATTGTCAAGTTAGGAATAAAAGCAAAAAAGATGTTTGAAAACAAGTCAGAACCCGATGTATAGATCCAGCTGTGCAATTAATCACTCTATTCTGCCATACAGGTATATTGAAGACACAGTACCTTTGTCTGCCATTGTCTCTCCATCAATGCAGCTAACAGAACAAAGATAAATACAGTATGACTACATATAGAGACATTAAAGCTACATGTTTCCATACTAGTAGCTACTGTTCGTATTACTAGACTGACCCTTTACTTGATTTCAACTTTTTTCTATTACTTCTCGCAAACATTTATCCCATGCTACAAGTAACCTTCAATCATGCTCACAAATCAGAGAAAAATTAAATCGAAAGACGTATCAGTAGCAAATAATAATGTTCGATAGCTCAGTGTTAGCTCGGAAAACCCCCTTTAGCCGTTTATTTGCTTTTATTCAACTTTCTTTCGTTCAGTACTCGAATTATCCCTACACCTGTAGCTTGTCCAAGTCAGTGACGTGCACAGCACGGGGTAAACATAGCAGTAATGCGGACCAGGGACACCATGAAGAAAAAAATGCATTAGGCGGCTGTCAGTAGAGTCACTAGCCTTTCTTCTTTCTTCATGCCATCTTTTCTTCCTCTATTTATCCGATTATATCATGCTACATTATTGGTTTCTTCGTCTGAGATACCCAAAGAAGAAATATTGAACGATGAAAACAACTGACCATACCCAAAAGTAGCCAGAGCTAGCCCATCTACTAGACAAGTGTCCCTTACTTCTTCTACTGCTATATTACAGCTTTGAATCATCCAATATTCGAGTTATTCCCTTACCAACATTTTTATCTCAAAAATCTAAGACAACAGAAACAAATATACAGTAGTGGTGAATACCAGAAAAATTAAAAACTATCTAATTGTGGGATACAGAATCTATTGAACATTTTTCACAATGGTTTTACTTCATTTGCATTATTACTTGCCCTTGTATGGAGTTTTTCTCGCGCATGCATTTTCTCTCTGTTATGCTGCTGGCAGGAGAGAGAGAAATTTAAAAATATAACCTACTAAAGACCCTATGAGTAATCAATCCGCTACTAGCAGGCACAAAGTACCCTCTGAAACTTTTGTAATGGTGCATTTCAGCTTATTACCTTTTCAATATCGAGAATCTTTGCCCGTAGTAATTGTCTCTTCATTCTGGATACTTACAACAGGTAATTGTAACTGATAGACTTACTGACTGTTTCTAAAAGCTGTCTATCACACCCTAATAGGACTTTAGACATATAAGAGCAGTTATTATGCACCATTTTCTGGTTTGTTCGCTCAAAAAAACATCTTGTCCCTGTACCTGGTTTTTTCTTCATATATTGGTAATCTCAAAAAAGTGAGAAATATAGCATTATTGTGTTCACTGACATTAATAAGTTGTTTGTTTCCTACTTCTAGCTGTATAGAACAGTTCAGCCCTTCGTATTTCTTCATTTCAACTTTCTTGTATCTAGTATTCATTTTCTACCAGACCTGCACATCTGTCACTACCATCAGTAGGGCCAGAACAGAGAAAAAGAAGCACCAAACATACCTACATACAAAAACACGTTAATTCTAGCACTATAGTGGCTCTTAAAACTTTCTGAAAATCTTCTTCTACTTTATTTCAGTTTTTCTTCGCCACTTGAACGCATTACGTTTCTGTTGGGTTTCACAATTTCATCAACCCATAGTAAAGTGAGAAATATACCCAGGAAAATTGAAATCAGCAACAAACATAATACCAGTACCGGTAGCACCATGTTGAGCAATTCAACACCCTGGAATTTTCTTCTACTTCACTTGTACCTTTTCTTGCTTCATCAAAAGAGTTCTTCAAAGCACCCATTATACCCTTCCCCATGGAAGTCACAGTAGGAGAAACTAAAGCTCTTGTGAACCTCCAGTCACATCAAAAATAGTGAAGCGTGCTATTAAGTTTGAAGAACTGCCCCAATCGCCTTATATTGCCTGGTGTTAGCTTTTATTCCACATTTGCGTTACTGACAGAACATCCAGAACGAACATATCTAAAATGTAGATATTTAAAACCTGCTGAGATCGAGAAGAAGTGATTTACCATCTACCATTAACTCTAAGGTGCCTCTTGGACTCTTCATAATACTCATTCTTAGCTTAAATTCTTCATATATCTAATCTTTGAATCATGGTATCGGCCTCCTCAGGTGATACATACACAACATGAGCATACTGTCGAGTTATATATCTCAGATATAAAAGAACTAACTTATCTTAGTCATCAACTCAAGAAGAACATTATTGACTTTTTCTTGTACTTCTTTTCAAAATTTATATCTCTATTTCTCAAATTTCCCTAACCTGATTTCGGTCTCTCATCCTGATGTTTATAGAACAGAGCCAATGCAAGCAAAAAAGACACCGAAGACTACTAAGGTAATACACAGTGATCCTTCGTAAACATTTGAAGAGCTTGAGTTACTTTTCTCACTTCGATTACTGACTTTCCCGTTGTCTCACCGACCTAACAATATGTCGTATATGTGTCCCCCAAGTATACAGACATAACAGAGCGTCCAAACGTATTAATGATAATCAGCAGCAGCAAGAGGCTGCTAAATACGTATTATAGGATAGTAATAACCTCATGGATCTTTTATACAGCCTAATTTCAGCTTTTTACTTTCAATTCATCGGGTTACTTCAGCCCATGATTTGTCTTCATGAATGGTACTGGTACCTACAGAGAAGCGATTGATATAGCAAGAGCATGTATCAACTGCAACAAGAACTGATACATAGCACATAATAGACTTACAGACGTCCCAACAGCTTTTCTGTATATCATTTCAACTTTTATTCATCAATTAACCGACTTACCCCTTAGCTCTTTTTACTGCTAGATTTGAATCACTCTGGAAGCAGAAATAAGAGACTAATGATCGCCAAACCGGTACCAGTATTTTTTGATGAGGACTGATAAAACCCTCTCAAGCTTCTAACGGTTCATTTAAAACAGCCGACACTCAAAGGCATGTTACTGTACTAAATCGTTCGTATTTATTTCAGTATTTTTTGACTTTCCAAAATTCTCAACCCAAAGTCTCGGTCATCGCCAGTGCATAGATGACGTGTATCAGAAATTTCAAACAAGGAGGAGAAAAACATATCAGGGCGAAAGCTTCAAACGCGCTGATGAGCATAAACATCTTTTAAAGATTTTTTTCACGTCTAATCAACTACAGAATGCTTCGCAAACCCGATTAGTAAGCAAATCACTGCGGAGAAAAGCTCTCCTGAGGCCACATAATGGGGCTAAGAAAACACCAGTCATACCATTGCAGTATATTTGTCCCAGTGTATGCGACAAAGCTCTTTCTGTGTCTCTAGCATCATTATTCCGAAATTTTCAAAAATCGCCAAATTTGTCTGACCCACACCCCATGAAAACTGCAATTTTTGACCCTTTTGAGCTGAACATGACATTTGTTTCACCATCAATAATACTGATATGAGGAAACAAAGAGCATATTTGTAATCAGAATACATCAAATACCGACATACTGCACTTACTCTCGTGATAAAACCAGTATAACCACCTCAATCTAACTATCCACTTAGAGAAAAGTCGTGTTTCAGCCTTTTTGGGAAAAAATAAAAATTCGAGATAGAAAAAGCCTAAACCTTAAAAGTTCTGACTGTGAAATAGGGAAGGCAGAAAGTTCAGGGTTTGGGATTCGTAGGGCTAATGTTAGTAATCATAACAAATAGCTA
>ULGT01000024.1:101803-183411 GCA_900519025.1 Yarrowia porcina | reverse complement strand
GTGTTGGGAGTAATAGTTTTATGTTTCTAAGCGCCGTTGCCAACCTTTGCGTTTTTCGTGTCATTTCCGATGCCACCCAAATAGCTGAAAGAAAGTTGAATTGAAGTAAAAGAAGTTATCAATAGAAACAGATGAGTGCGTGTGATAGACAAAGGTAGCTTCTTACGANAAAGTTGAATTGAAGTAAAAGAAGTTATCAATAGAAACAGATGAGTGCGTGTGATAGACAAAGGTAGCTTCTTACGACTCTGGATTGCTATTTCTGGTGTGGTGTACTCCCCTCTTAGTAAGAATCTTAGGAGACTGGTTAATACAACTTGATAAACTGATGTAAAAAAGTAGTAATGAAGATGATTGAAAAGCCCTGAACATTAAGAAAAGTTATTAGTAGATAATGGCACACCATTTCTTGTACCCAGTGCTAACTATTCACGAATTCCGCACTTCGGTTAACACCTCTGGTTGGAACGAAAGGAATAGCCTAGACAAGAAAGCTGAAATGAGTTCAGACAAGCAGTCTAGGTCGTTGAGTTAGCTATTATTGTGCAGCCAATCATTAATTTCTGCTGCTTTTATTTTCCGTTACCATGTTTTTTCTCACTTCTGTCAACCCCACTGATTGAGCATGGGATGTAGGCGTAGGGATGAAATAATTAATGATGAAAAGTGGAAGCTAAGTGATATGAGGCTTTATTAATGCTTTAGACTAGCTGATTGTTGGTAATTATTAGCTTCTAGATATTTTTGACTAGCAATGCAGTCTCATATCTATCTCTTTTGTTAGCATCGATATTGACAAGTAAACTTAAGTGCAGAGATATGTTGATAATAACGGGTAAAACTTGAAAAATAGCGTGAGAAGAAACTAAACGAGTCAAGCATGATAGTTGCGAGTGAATGGCTACTTCTGCTTGAGGTTTAAACTTATAAATGCTTCATTTATCTCTTTTCTGTTGAGCTTCTTGGAAGAGACATGAACATTGCTCGGCAAAACTTGATGTATTGATGAAGGAAAGCTGAAAGGGGGCCATTTGAATTCTTCATGATATTATTGGTGGCTCTTAATATGCAGTTAACTATTTCTTATTGTTCCTGGTATCAATTCTTACCGTATAGAGATTCTGTCAGTAAGCTTAGTGTAGACTAACAATTCACGGTTGGGAATAAGTCGATTAAATAGCAGATAAAAGCTGATGTCAAGTAATAAAAGAGACTCAGGGTATTCTGCACCAATTACTATTGCGCCAATGATCCCTTTTGGCTTCCCTAATTACTTTTCTACCATATTCACCTCTGTTTTGCAGGCTTCAATCATTTTGCCTACCGGTACTGGTAGGGATAACTTGATAATTGAAGAATAAAAGTTGTAGAGAATTAAATTAAGCTGCTAGTAACAATTCTAATGGCTAACAGTACCGGTATGCAACAAACAACTTGCCCGTTTCTCCTCTCACACTTCTTGTTTTACTGTATTTATCTCTACTCAGTAAGCATCAGACATAAAACCAAGATGAACTCGACAAATTGGAAACTTAGAGCAAATATAAAGGGGATAACTGACAGGAGGCATTAATGATAGCAAGTTTTAGATGATGAATTATCTCCCAATGTTACTCGCAGCATTGACTGTTCACAATATCCCTGTTAAGTACCGGTGTGTAGGAAGACGAAACTAAGACGTTTTGACAAATCGATTTTTGAAGAATAAAAGTTGGATATTGGTAGCTTACAAGTCTCATAACTCCTAATAGAGCTATAATACGTAATTAATAACAACTTGTTGTTTTTGGACTTCATTTTCACCGTGCTTTGATCCAAATGTGAGCCTCATAAAGGGCCGGTAGATTCTAAGCGCGAGGGTAAGTCAACTAACTGAAGAACAACGACAGAAACAAGTAGAAAAAACCTTGTGACTACTTTTGGGCTGCAATTGCTCTACTAACAGGTTGTTTTTACCACAGAAGATTTATTGGAGGTACAACTTCTCCATATATCACCACTCAGACTAGTGGAGATAACCTAGCCGTAGGAATATCTCGGTTAGACGAGGACTTGAAGAGCAAATGATGTAGAATTAGAAACCAAAAACATTGAAAGTACTTTTATAATGCTATTTGACTTGTTACTCTGTCACCTGTATATCATTTCTGCTCTATTTCTCTGAGTGTTATAATCACGGGTAAAATGGCATACTTGTAACTTTATGTAATTCTCGAATATTTTGTGAATAAAAGTTGAATTGAGGTAAAATAAGAGTATCATGACATTCTATCAGTCTTGTAGTATATATCTGACCACTCTCCTTTGTTGTCATTGAGGTAAATACCAATCATTTACTCTCTCTCAGCACCTCATATGGGAAGACCAAATGCAAGCGTAGAGGTAACTCGAAAAAACTGAACGATAAAAGCTGAAATCTAGTAGACTGAAATGCTCACAAGACTTCAAATTACGGTTTATATGTGTGTGTCTGACTACTCTTCTGTTCAGTTAATACGTGTTACTGCTTTATTTACCCCTCCGTGAAAGCATCACGGAATGGACAACTTCCATGAGTGGGGATAACCTGATAATTGTTGAATAAAAGCTGAATAGAAGGATAAAAAGAGCATAATAACAATTTTAATGGCCAGAGGTAGATAGTGGACAGCTTATTTATGCTTATGGTGTCTATCATCATAGTATGTATCTCTAATTTGTGAGTCTCATAATGAGATGTCAAACCATGAATTATTCAGCTTGATAAAATGAAGAAAGAAAGCTGAATTGAAGAAATATAGAATGTCAGTGATGTACTTTTGATACCATCAGTAAGTAATTGGCTATTTTTCCTTCTCTTTAGTATAAAATTATTTTCTATTTCTCTCTGTTCTATCTTCAACTTCCATGTGGGGAAATACACCTAAAAGGATATCTCGATTTTATGCTGGAAAAAGATGAAATGAATCAAGGTAAAATCATCAAGATATTTAAGCAGTATGTATTAAACAATCTGATATTTTCATTTGTTACTGGTTTATATTAAACTGCTATCTTTACTCCTGCTCTAGAAGCACCAAAGGCTGAGAGGCATACTAAGAGGTGAGAGCTGAATATAGTAGCGAAGAAAAGATGTTTTGAAGCAAAAAAATGTATTTATGACTTTTATTCAGCCTTTATTACGCATTTTATCACCGTTAGCTGTAGTAAATACGTATTTCTGCTACAATTAACTCCGCTATAAGTAGTGCACATGAAGATTCAAGAATCGTCCACTGGTACAACTTGAATTGCAAGAAAAAAACCTGAGATAAACAATAGAAGAAGTCGTGGAAGTTATTTGTATACTCAAGTATCTATTTGACAACTCTTCTTATCTCTGGTATATTGTAATCATTTGTTCATGCTGTTCTGTTCACAACTCAATTGGAGAGAACAAATACATGCGTAGGGAGTACTGGGTAAATCGACGAAGAAAAGAGGAAGTTATGTAAAAGAAGACCATCAAAGCTTTGACGAAGCTAGTATCATATGACGGACCACTTTCGGACGTATCCTGTAGATCTTTAGACTGTATTCTATCCGTTGTTTAATATCAACATGGCTCGTTAAAAACCCTGTTTTCCTATACATCATATTTTCTTTCTGTTGTCAGCGCACACACAATGGGCGGAATTGCGGCAATAAAAATCCCTGGTGATATCAAGAAGTTCTTTAATACTACTTCATAAATAGCCTGCGCCTCTTTCTCGTTTTCATATCAGCTTTTTTCGTCATTGTGATTACTTATCCTTATGCCCAAAGGTATGCCAAGCATGGCTTATCCAATACCCACAAGTAGCTAGACAAAGTGTCTCCTGCCGGTGGTCCGCTTCATAACTGCTCTTTCCAATTTGTCGAGTTCACCTGCACCTGGTACATCATCTTGGTTTTTCGTTCGATGCTTACTTAGTAGAGCTTCATACTGTATAAAAAAGAAGTCAGAACATGAAAATAGCTATAAATTACCTAATGGTGAACAGCAAGATCATTATTAGCAACTCTTTGTACTTCTCTACAGCTTTGTTACTCAGTTTATCAGGCTATCCCAAGCAAAGATTTTTTGATGCTTACATAGCAGAGAGGTGGGTATAGCAGAATAAAATCAACGATCAATTCACTACCGAGTACATTCTGTTACATGAGTGAGAGAATAACCACCCTATTGTTCGTCAGGGTAAGCTGCCAAGGCCGCTCCAACTCCTGAGCCATCTTCAGCATGACCAATGTCGATGCGGTCAATAGAGATACCCTCAACAAATCCCATAGCCTCCTTGACCATGTCAGCAAACTTGGGGTAAAACTGGAAGACGGAACCGTCAACTCCGATGTCAACGACGTCGAATTTCTCCAGAGCGTGAGTATGAAGGGTGATAGCTGCAAGAGGAATGGCTGATAGGTACGCGGATCTTCTACCGATAGCTGTGACCAGGGGCTTGAGGGCAGCTACTTGCTTGGGAGTAATATCACCGGCGGTCAGGCCCATTGCGTTGATGATTTTCTCATACTCGTGTTTTCCTGCCTCAATATCAGTCGCTGAGGCAGCTTCAATGAATGACAAGACGGAAGTGTCCATCCCGAAATCCTTCCAAATGGGATTACCCTCCAGCTTCGTAGATTGAAGTAGAAGATCTTCGCTCTTCAAATCTAACATGCAAAGCCGCAGGAGCTCGCCAAGAAACATTCCAGATATTCGTTTTTCAAACATGTGAAAGGACTTGTTGTGAGTCTTTAAATCTAGTCTATTGTCCCATTTGGTGTTAGGGAGAACGTCCACGTCATTGTCATAGGAGCCCCACTCGGTGTTGATAATCATCGTTTGGTTCGCGATGTGTTCGGGCGAATAGCGCTTGAAAACTTCGGGATAGTTTTCGGCAGTGAATTTGGGCACTCGCTTCAGCCTTTCTGAATATGCACCATTGGTGCCGGTGCCGAATATGGCACCAATCAATGTCTGTTTATGCTGGCCATCGTCTGATTTTGAGGCGTATGCTCGCGCCAGTAGTGTGCCAACAGTGTCGTTAACCAGAGCTACGATCTTAACGTTCAAATGAAGAGCATCGAGCTGGTTCTGAAAGAGCTCCACAACATCCTTTCCGACTGCATCCTTGATGTCGTAACCCTTCGTCCATCTTAGTAAGTAACCTTTGTCCAACGCTACTTGATTGACAGGAAACGAGAACGTTACACCCATTCGCAAAGGCTCTACTTGACTGAAATGTTCGGAGTGATGCTCCTCAAGAAATTCCTTCACTTGATGAGCTAGGAATCCGAAAAACTCGGCTTGCGTACCAGTCATGAGGTCGTCGCTGACAGCAACCTTTGATGAGACGGTCTCGTGTGTATGGTCGCCATTCAAGTGCACAGACGAGACCCGAAAGTTAGTACCGCCGAGGTCAACCGCCAACTGAACTCCTTTTTCCTTACCGGTGGGAATTCGGGTGACAAATGAGGGGATCATAGGCATAGCTCTTTCCATATTTGCTGAGAGGGCCTGGGTCGTTTGATTGACAAAGTGTTTGACGCCCTGCTGGACATAGCTGCCGTCAATGGCGAATTCGGAGGCGAACTCGCCTACTCTCTGACTCAAAGAGATAGTCATTTAGTTGATATGACAGAAAGAAGATATCCCCGCGCCTATATACCTTTTGGTTGCGCACCAACGAATATGGTTTCAACTCTATAGATCTAATCCCATAGCCCATAATGATCTGCCCCTCTTGCATTGCTGAGATGCTAGTCACATTGAGTAATGTTTCCCGCATACAATACCATCGAGCTTGTATGTTCTTCGGTTTGGTTTCAGGAAAGAACAGTCTGCGACATCATCCAATCCTATAGCTGTATCAAGGGTGAACTTTTGTTTCTTGTAGCTGCCATGGCCAGAATTCCCTTGGCTTGAAATAAGATACAGAAGAACTTTACTGCCCCACTTCCCCAGGAACCGACCCTCGTACTTTTTCAGACTTGTTTCGCACTCTTGCTGCACCTCCCATAGATTTTCAGTCTATTTCCTTGGCCATAATGCTTCAATGGAGTGAAAATTAGCTTTCGTTGTTTCGCAAACAAAGGCATGCGGTGTGCCATACTTCGCTTTGTTTGTGTGTAAGGCGTTCTTCATTGAGCAGGCAATTACAGTGTGGTGACAGTTGCTGCGCTGCTTGTAATGTTTTTGTAGACCCCAATGATTCAGGTGTCTTTGAGTGTGTAGAAGTTTATACAATACTCAGCTCAAACTTCATTTTTTTCATTCAAGATCATTCCTTCCATTCGCTTTATTTCGTTGTGATCTTAAACGAAGACATATTATTAGGCCAAACGCGTTTTCAAGCATACAGTACCCTCACCTCATGCTGGACGGTAAAAAAGATTATGGGACCGATGTACTGCACATACTGTACGAGCGACCTCAGTTTCTCTGGGCTGATTAATCCTGCACCTGCTAGTTCCGGTGCAATTCATTGACCACTGAATTGGTCCCACCCATGAACGTGCAGTGCATCTGTCTGCTACTGTACAAAGTCCTTTTAAAGCGCGCCCTTGTGGATCATGAACGCAAATAACCCAGATGACTCATTAAATATATAGATGTAATGGATATCGAAAATAAAGATATATGGCCCTTCCTTGAGTATGTGCTCTGTTCCACTCGGTATTGTGACTCGACACCTCATGATGTACTAGAAAAGAAATTTCCGCCAAGCCCCGGAAAATTTATCCGAGAACTGCATTAGCGAAATAGGGTGGGGTACCGATACAGGAGCTTGAAGAATTACTTTACTTGTATGTACATACATGTAATTATGTACATACAGCACCGGTACTGCACTGTAATTACCGTATGTACAGTACCGGTACTTGTACCAGTACTGTACTGATGCGCATTATTGATGATAACGATACAGGAGTACGCTGATGCCCCGAGATCGATTTCTATCTGTAAGATTCATTGAAAGCCATTAACCGGCATACTTGTACCGGTACTACTTGTAAAATCGAGAAACCAATACAAGTAGGTTAGCGATGACCACAAAATGGGAAGATGGGGTAATACTGACGTCTAACGGATGTCTGGTCCTGTATATAGGAGCTATCTATTGGTCTGGAATCACTTTCTGACAGGTGGACAAGTTTCCACCCTTGTAGTACCAGTACTATCGGAACGATATGTCCTGTGAAGTGGTGTGCAAGTCGTTCTATCAACTGAATACTAAACCAACATACACATATATACTACCGGTAGTATTTGTACTCAATGGTCTTCATCGTTTGTATTACACGACAATTATGCTGTCAAAACCACGAATGTATTTTCCGAACAAGTGACCCACCCCCAACTTTGAAGATACTTTACCGTGCTCATATTCTTACCTCGTCATTGGAGGATTCGTTCCACAGGAATGTGGTGAAAGGGATTTGGACTTTACAGTGTTCTTAATCTTCTTGTTCTTCTTGACGATGATGTTTCTAATGTCTCCATGAATGACACCCTTGTTGTAGACTTTCTTGTAGATTCTCGGAAGTTCAGGGATATGTAACTTGTCGACTATGGCCACTTTCTCGTTACCAAGGCCTCTGGCGATGATGTTGATACACAAGGCATAGCTTTCCTTGACAGTAGGGGTGAAAGTCGGAGTGGCGTCGCCTGCTGTCAGCTCCAGTTTCTTCCGCCTTATCTTGCCAGCTGCCTTGAATATACCGTCTACACGAGTACCCTGTATGAGTACATACCTGTACCTGGTACAGTATGTACGAGAACAGGACATACTCGTTCTGAACTTGGGTCCGTTCAGCTCCTTCGTATGTTCATAGTTGTTTAATGTGCTGTGTGTGGTTTACGAGTACCAGTGCCGGTACGTCGTACTTGTAGTTGCGGCTGGGCAGAGTCATTTTGTCGCGGACCCTTGAAGAGCTCGGAGTATTGGTATTTGTGGATCCGTTGCCAGTGTCGTGAACTATTCGAATGCACGACTGGCGGCCATGGGCTTCCCACGATTATTAAGCTCGGGCCGCTGTCATGCAGACCTTGCAGGGAAAACTAAAGATTTTGAGGGAGCTCCAACGAGCAATAGAACATCACCTACCGGTATTTGCGCAGGGGTACTTCGAATTCAACAACATGTCCGACATCTTAGAGATCGAAAATTCCAACGGACTCAAGTTCGGTGATTCACAGGTGCAGGCCCGTTTTGAGCTTGGTGTATGCATGGCCCTTTATAATTGGACTGACCTCACCACCGCAGTGGACAACAGCTGGGGAGGAGCTGATTCGGAGGAGAAGCGAGAGTGGCTCGTGGGCAACATAGTAGAGCTGTTCGAAGACTCCACAGTACTCGACGCCCTGGATATCCAAACAAGACTATCCCAGGTCATGGAAGATGAGTTCGACACCGTTGTTGAAGACGACAGCGACTTTATGACTGCACAGCTGCTGATTCAGATCTGGATGGAGTGTTCGCAGGGTATATTCTCCACAGTCGAGAACCAATACAACAAATACGAGAAGAGCAAGAATATCAAGTCTACCGTTCAGGTTGACGACCAAACCACGGGTGCTGATGATAGTGGGGCCGAGCAAGATATTGATGATGCGCCTGAGCTAGCTGAAGGGGATGTCGACATGGGGGATTCCTCAACGAAGGAAAAACAGGGCCCAATTATTGACGATGACGGGTTTGAGGTCGTCCAACGAAAAGGACGGAGATGAGAGCGACTGTAAACGATATATTCTCAGCATTGGCCTGGCGTGTTGACATGCCTCATACATATCACGGGGTCATAGAAGAGTGAGTATGATCAGAAAAAATCTTCGGTTGGATGATCACCTGATACACTCTTCCCTTATAGGTAATGCAATCGTAGTTGTGTATCCAGGTGATAGCACTGTAGAGAGCTACTGTACCTACTAACTCGATCCCTTCCTAACGAATGGCAGAATGATACTATTTTGTGATTTTGTTGGAATGAGAACTCTTCATTTCCTCCTGGTTGTGTTCAACACCTCCATTGCACTATACCGGTACCGTACCGGTACCAAAGTACAGTACGTCGTAGTGTACATCAACGTTTGACAGGTGCAGCGATTTCAAGTACATACCGCTTATTATGTACACCCTACCTGGTACCGGTAAAGAATACATTTTAAGCCACTCCATCCTTTTTTTTTATTCTTAAGATAAGATGTTCAGACTCCAGCTGTGTCTCCAACCTTACCCACTGGTACTACAGCATGTACTGTAGTACGGTACCGGTACTCCGTACCCTACTCGTACCAGAAGTGCCAGTACTCCGTACTTGTACTGGTTCATACCTTCTTCAATTCAAGGGACTCAACAACCCAGGGTTACAACACGCCGTCAGCGGCACTTCCACTGACGTCATACCTAATCTGCATGGCAATCTGAGAAGATAATTGGGGCTGTGCCATGTCCGAAACTTCTCTTCGCCCATTTCCAACTGTGACAATGCCGAAAAGCTCAAGGTCAAAACAGAAAGATAAGTACTTGTACAAGTACTGAATACTCTGAGGTGCTCTTATTTTTCCAATTTTTGGACTTGTACGTTCTATTCAACATGCATATACTTGTAGAGTATGTACCATACTGTACATGTAGAGTCTAGATACTTGTACAAGTAAAAGTACTTGTACTTGAACATAACTACATCATACAACTATGAGGTATAAATGTACTTCTAGGTGCACCTTTCCATACTCTCGGGGAAGGAACTTCAATAAATACTACAAGTAGTGTAGAAGAGAGGTACGAACTACAGTCCTTATTGTACTTTTGCAAAACTCAAAGCAGCTTAAGGCTCACAACTTCATGAATTGATTTGGATTGTATGGGTGACAACATCGAATTCAAACACTCCAAAAACAAGTTTTTAATGCATCTTAAGAATACAAAAATTCTGCTGCTAAAAATGCATTCAATCATATTTTTTTTTGGGAGAAAACAATATCTAAAGAGAAAAAAAATTCCTGAAAAATCGAGAAAAGAAATCGCAAAAAAGTCTGAATTTGGGAAAAAAAAATTTGGAAAAAAAAAGTGGAAAATAAGAAAAATGGAAAAAAAAAGGTTGGAAAAAAAATTGGAAAATAAAAATAGAAATAAAAATTGGAAAATAAATAAATTGGAAAAGTAAAATTTTAGGGAAAAAAAGTTGGAAAAAAAAAGTTGGAAAAAAAAAGTTGGAAAAAAAAAGCTGGAAAAAAAAGTTAAAAAGAAACAAAAAAACAAGTTTGTGAGAAATAAAAGTTCGAAAAAAAAAGATCGACAAATTTATATATACTCAAAAAAAAATATGGAAATAGTCAAGCTTAGTCCAGAATAAGGCGGAAAGCAACATATACGTTGCTGATACAACCAGTAATATATTTGTTAACTCAAAAAATATTTAATGTAAGTTAGAGGAAACACCATAAAAAAATATTAAAACACAGTTCTAACAGTTATGGGAGGGTATTTGTTTGCTGCGAAACACTGATGAATACAACTTGACATCTGTAGTTGTAAGAACAATATACCGTATGTACAAGAAAAACTGGCGAAACAATCAATAATGCTCCAGCAACTGTCTAGTCTGTTCAAAAATTAAAAAGAATCTTTAATTGACTTTTTTAAAAATGAGGCTTGAGAATGGATTCATCGTCACCTTACTGCATAACAAGCTCATAAACTATGATCCCGATTCTCTATTTTGTGCCAGATGTAGCAAGATATACTTCTGTAACCTAGCAAGATCATTAACATGTCTATACTTTCAAATTCCTTGGAAAAAGACACAAATGTCTGAGAATATTAACCGCCTCTATGTTATAAGCAATTAATTTATAGAAGAGGGCGTTGTTTGCAAATGATATTTTACTGTGCCCAATGCAGTTAGGAAGACGACTTTGGTGGCAAATGATAGTCACCCAAACCCACTTACTTCTATGTTAAAACATTCACATATGCTTGCTTACTCGCTGTATATCGGATCAATTAAATACTCTACAATGTATGTATGTATATGTTTGCAACATGTCCTCGAATAAATATGGTCTTCGTATACAGCATCTAAATTTTGAAACATCCCCGTCATTATCTATCTAGTTGCATAGAGCATACTTATTCTCCAAAGCAGCATTACAAGAATGCGGTTGGTGTTACATCTTGCTTGTTTTGGCACTAACTCAATTTTTTGAGGGGTCTCTTTTGGATTCGTTATACCGAGCACCGTTGAAGCTGGCGTGAATGTAAAGTTCACATTCAAATCTACTGTCAGTGTTAGGTATAGTTTAATTTCAACCATCTTCAGATTAATGCCATAAATTTCAAATGTGAATATGACGTGATATGTAAACTGTGGTATAGAGGTATGTGAAGTTTCAGTGAACAATTCGTTTTAGATGGACTCCAAAGTCATCTCAGTGCTATAATTTGTGTTTTTATCAAAAATTTGGGAGTTGTTCTCAGTGCTATAATTTGTGTTTTTATCAAAAATTTGGGAGTTGTTTTCATTAATTGTTTTCATGCTATCTGTTTCCGTCATCATTTCGTAAGACTTTGCATTGCTTTCTGCACTTTTCCGGATTATTTCTGACGGTACTAGTTTTCTTGGCAGTTTTTATATTCTGTTTTTTTTTTTCTTTCAGTTTTTGATTCCCCAGTTCATTTTCTTCAGTTTTTGATTTGCAGTTTTTTTTAATTGCAGTTTTTGATTTTTCTAGTTTTGATTTTCCAGTTTTGATTTTCAGTTTTTGATTTTCAGTTTTTGATTTTCAGGTTTTGATTTTCCAGTTTCTGATTTTCCAATTTTTGATTTTCCAGTTTCTGATTTTCATTTTTTGATTCCCCAGTTTTTTTTCTTCAGTTTTTGATTTCCAGTTTTTTTCTTTGAAGTTTTTGAAGTTTTCAGTTTTTGATTTCCAGTTTTTCAATTCCAGGTTTTGATGTGAACTCGGAATATTAATTACTGTAATTAAGGAATAAAAAAAGGATACACCTTTGAGTTAGAGTTTCATTGGGGGCTAGGGCTTGAGGTTGGGAGTTTGTGAGCAGCTATAATTAATGCATCTTAAGAATAAAAAAAAAAGGATGAGGACAGGCTGTTGTCGATATCCAGCATGAAGCGCATTACAATGTACAGTAGTTCACCTCTACATCAACGATCGCCCTAATGATTATTGCTGGTAACACAGCAAAGAGCGCTGGAACCTGGATGAGTATGTGGGATTGGATGCGAAACGGAGCTACGGTATCAGGATGATCCTGCGGTTAGAAATTGTTGGATTGATGGGCGAATAGGGGCTGAAAATGACAACACAGAGGGGATGGTGGCACTGGAGGAGTTACGGGAGCGTCAAACATGGGACTCTTGACGGCCTGCAAGCCAGGCGGATCAGGAACTTCTCCGTCATCGTCTTCCTCCTCTTCTTCGTGCATATTAGGCACTGCGTGGGTGCTGTAGACCAAACTAGAGGCCATGGGAATCGTCAAAGGAGACGGATGGCTCTTCTTGTGTTTCTTGATCCCTTCAGAAGACCCTGAACTAGCCAGCACGCCTGCAAGACTCATGGCATGCTCTCTTTGTATGGCCTTATCGAAGCGAGAGACCAAAACAGCACTGTAGGAGATCCACACAGCGAAGTGGGGTCCATACCAGGAGAGTCAGGAGGTGAGGCAACAGACGCAGCCTTTGAATGCGGCCTGCTAGGAGTACCGGTAGTGGCTCTGTAGTGCTGGTGGCTGGTACAGGGGGAACGACCACACGGGGAACGACCACACGAGGAACGGCCCTGTAGACTGGGCGATTGAAACAGCTCGGGAAAGATGAAAGAGACATAGACAAAACTTCTTGCGCCTTGCAGCAGACTTATCACTGGAAAGCTTGCCAATCATTTCGCGCCAGTAGCCTGAGTATGAATAGTCATTCAGGAAACCAACCCGACACAACGACATCGATGCACATCCCTTGTTACGTAGGTATCTCAAAAAGTAAGGGCAATGTTGTGTGTTTCTTGACCTCTTCGTTCTGCCCCCCAACTTCACTTTGCCTGACATGGGCCCCTACTTACAGACTCCTCCAGCTCACAGCCTCAGACAGGCGTACCTTTTCTACCTAACCTGCTAGACGGGCTTCCATGAACCATTATGTAGATCTCATATATACCGGTATTCTTACTCTCCTAGAACGTAAGCATCACTTCCACGAATATCACCGTTGTGGTGTCGTCAAGTGTGTACCATCAATAATGTGTTCCACTGAACGGTTACAAGTATGCCACCTTGTAATGGAGGGTGATTGGATTATAAAGTAAGTACTACCGGTAGTGATAGTCGTACATAAGGCATTTCACCGCCAGAAAGTATCAATTGACGTCATAGTATACTGACACTCATATCATATACCTATATCTCTTTCTCACTCGGTCAAAATTCCACCAAGTGTTTTTTGACTTTACCCCTGTGTACAGTGTCCTCAGTGGTGTGGCCAAATGTCACCAGATGTGTGTGTTCCCACTCTAATCTTGCGCCAGAGATGCTTTAATTGTCACGTGAAAATCCTAATTTCAGCCTGCTCTCTCGCACCAGGCATGGTGGTAACCACGGCAACCAAAAATTTCCGCTGCCTAATCGGGAAATTGGGAGGAGGGCAAAGATGTACATTTCTGGGGCATGTATGTACTGAACGATCAATAATGTGTACAACTGAACGGTTACAAGTATACCACCTTGTAATGGAGGGTGATTAAATTATACCACAGTAGTGCTACGGTAGTCGTCTATAATGTATTTCACCGCCAGAAAGCATTAATTGACGTCATAGTATACTGACACTCATACATCTATATCTCTTTCTCACTCGGCCAAATTCCACCAGATGTGCGTGTTCCCACTCTAATCTTGCGCCAGAGATGCTTAATTTGTCACGTGAAATCCTAATTTCAGTCTGCTCTCTCGTACCAGGCGAGGTGGTAACCACGGCAACCAAAAAATTCCGCTGCCTAATTGGGTAATTGGGAAATTGGGAGGAGGGCCAAGATGTACTTTTCTTGGGCAAGTATGTACAGAGTACTGCACCGGTACATGTGCGGATACTTGCAACCCCATGTGAAAATGTATGTACTTGTACAGTAGAGTTCCGCACCTTAACCCCAAAGGTTTAGGTGGGGAATATCTGATTAGTAGGAAGTTTCATGAAGTGTGGGGAATATACCTAAATGACAAGGTTCAAGCGTCACTAATGCAGTGTACCACAGATATATATATATATCTGTTTGCTCGTTAGTTTACCACCCAAGAGGACACCAGAACTATGACAGACTTCAACTGGGAATCAATTCTTCCCGCCACTCCTCTTGAAGAGATCGAGAAGGATATACTCACTTTACGACAGGGGTTCAAGACTGGAAAGACATTGGATGTGGACTACAGACTTGATCAGATCCGCAAGCTTTTCTATGCTCTCTATGACAATGCCGATGCAATTAAGGAAGCAATCCATAAGGATCTTGGACGTCCAGTGTTCGAAACTGAGCTTTGTGAATTCTCATTTCAATGGGGCGAGTTCAATAATGTGGTTTCAAACTTGAAAAAGTGGGCCGCGGATGAAACTGTGAAGGGTACTAGTCTTCAATACACACTTACCCGCCCCAAAATACGAAAGCGCCCACTCGGAACTGTCCTGATTGTGTCACCTTGGAATTACCCCTTTGTTCTGACTATTTCTCCGCTGCTTGCAGCTCTTGCAGCGGGAAATACTGTGGCCTTGAAGTTTTCTGAAATGTGCCCTCATACATCACTTTTGGTGGGGAAGTTATGTACAGATGCCCTTGACAGAGACATATTCAAAGCCTTTCAAGGTGGGGTGCCGGTGGTGTCCGAAGTTTTGAAGTACAAGTTCGACAAAATCATGTACACAGGAAATCACCGCGTTGGAAAGATCATATTGAATGCCGCCAACAAATACCTCACTCCTGTTATTTTAGAGCTGGGTGGAAAATCTCCAGTGTTTGTGACGAAGAATTGCACAAACGTGTCTCTTGCTGCAAAGAGAGCTCTCTGGGGCAAATTGGTCAATGCTGGCCAGACCTGTGTGGCCCCCGACTATGTCATCGTAGAACCTGAAGTGGAAGAGGAATTTATCCAAGCCTGTCAATACTGGGTGGATAGGTTCTATCGAGGAGATGTCGACTCTGATCACAAAGATTTCACTCATATCGCGACTCCTGGACACTGGAAACGATTGACATCCATCCTTGCAAAGTCAAGGGGCAATATCATCACTGGTGGAAACTCAGATGAGCGAACGCGGTTCCTAGCCCCCACAGTTGTTTCAAGCGTCCCTGACGACGACTCATTGATGGATGATGAAATCTTTGGTCCTATTTTGCCAATTTTGACCGCAAGATCAGTCGATGAAGGCATTCGGTACGTCCATGAGAACCACGACACGCCTTTGGCAATGTATGTCTTCACAGACTCTGCTTCCGAAGGGGAGTACATTCAGTCTCAGATCAACTCAGGTGGTCTGATTTTCAACGATAGCCTCGTGCACGTTGGCTGCGTCCAGGCACCTTTTGGGGGCGTCGGCCAATCCGGCTACGGCTCTTACCATGGTGAAGACTCCTTCCTAGCCTTTTCGCATAGGCAGACGTTCATGAAGCAGCCCCACTTCATCGAGCGACCTATGGCGATCAGGTACGCCCCGTACACCTCAGGGAAACAGAGGGCCGTCCAAGGAAGTCTTGCTGCTCCAGCTTTCCCCCGAACTGGAAAGGTGGACCGGTCTATTTTGGAGCGGATTTTAGGTAAGCTATGGTTTTGGGTGATCATTATAGGGCTCGGAGCTGCTGGAATGAAGTCGGGCTTACTTCTTTGATCTATAATACTAACTATCAGGTTCGGTGCGCTCGAGACTATAGCGACATACAAGTAATGAAATATGAGAGAGTGGACAATACTTGTATGTACCAACAATTGCTACTGTATGTACTTACTGTATATTGTACCGGTAAGAGTTCATGTATATACGAGTATCCGTACAAGTATGTACAATACCAATATACACCATACTGTATAATATATCCTGTGATTACATACAAATACCGTACCGTACTGGTACCAGCGCTTTACAGTATTGATGATTAGAGCATAACATTAGTTTATACATGTACATTACTGGCACATGTCCACATAGACCTCAGCCATCCAATTTTTTTCTTTCATAATCCTCAAGATGGCCCCTCTCCCCCAGGACTGTTTATACTTTCCGCAGGTTCTGGTCCCCAACCCGAACGTGAAAGTTGCCCCGCATTGTGGGCAACCCGTTTTTTTTCGGCTCTTGAACTCTGTGTATGCAAGAAGCCGAGAGATTTAATGTGGGGGACAAATAACCGAGTTTCTCACCGATCCAGAACAACCCATCCATACCAGAGAAAGCGAGGGACGCAAATTATTCACAGAGTAGGATGAACATTTTTGCGGGTCACTATGGGCTCATTAAATTTCAGAGCACCTGGTATGGATGTTTGCTGTCTAAACACAGTTACATCTCCTGACAGATCATGCATACACGAGAAATGTGGAGAGAGCTAAACCGATGGTTGATGCTCGGAGCCGAAAGCGCCGGTAGTGACGTACAAGCCAAGTGGTTGATGAAACAAACATTGAAATAAAGTACAGTTTGAGCCTTCAAATGGGGGTACGAGTAATCAATGAACAATTCTGTATGAAGCCATCTTCGGCATTAGTATAGGTGCCTCCTACAGGTACCGAAAAGGTAAATTGTCAGATTTTCGGAGTTACAACGGGTGGCGTTCTTCGGTAGAATACTGGAGCAGCTTGCAGAGGAAATATATGCTGAACTATCCATATCGTATCGATGACACATGCCAGGAGGCCACAATAGTCAAGTAATCATTT
This sequence comes from Yarrowia porcina, assembly GCA_900519025.1. Classification (NCBI taxonomy): domain Eukaryota; kingdom Fungi; phylum Ascomycota; class Dipodascomycetes; order Dipodascales; genus Yarrowia; species Yarrowia porcina. The sequence continues at coordinate 166,483 of ULGT01000024.1, read as the reverse complement.
CCGTCGTAACAGACTAACGGCTGATTTGTATAATGTGGGGTTGAGTTCCAGCACGGGGTTAACGCTTATTGGACTGGATGAGCTAATGCACGCCAGGAGTGAGCATGAAAACCGGCAGATCCCCACGGAGAGGACAGTCCTTTTCCCGAAGGTCCTTCATTGCCGCAACTATCACACGTGACGGAGGAGGAGATGAGCTCAGTGGTAACCACCTTGGACAGGCACACAATTCGTCAGAATTATCACTGATTGACTCCGTTGGAGTTACACATGTTGATGTTGAAATTTCCACAAGCTTCTCTATGAATGTGGGGTTGTACAACTTTGAAATGATGACATTTCGAGAAACGTGGAGGTGAATGGAATCTTAGCAATAAAATCCTGAACAGAAAATACACAATATATTCATAAGGCATTGCGAAGACAATTGAATGCTCCCCTCTTCCATAATAAGAATGTTCCGGAAGATGACGAGGAACATGGATTACGTCCGCCCGATGATGAGTGACTTGCTTGAGCCGAGGCAGAGTCTAATCGGGACAAGGAAACCGTAAACCCCATAGGAAGCCAAAGTGACCACTGCATGACCCCAGTATATAACCTGCCCCATCCCTCCGCACTTGATGCTTTCCAGATCAAGTTATACCGGACCTGCTAACTCAATTGAGATAGAAGATACGTTATTAACAATCTATTTATTCAACACACACTCACAATGTCTGGAGAACTAAGATACGACGGAAAGGTCGTCATTGTTACTGGTGCCGGAGGCGGTCTCGGTAAGGCCTACGCCCTTTTCTACGGCTCCCGGGGAGCCTCTGTTGTTGTCAACGATCTCGGTGGCGACTTCAAGGGCGAGGGAGCCCAGGCTGGTAGCGGCAAGCGAGTGAGTATTACTGCGCGCAGGAATGAGAACATTATGACACCGCTGGGAATGATATACTAACACCAGGTCGCTGACGTTGTCGTCGACGAGATTGTTTCCAAGGGAGGCAAGGCTGTTGCCAACTACGACTCTGTCGAGAACGGAGACAAGATTGTCGAAACCGCTGTCAAGGCTTTTGGCTCCGTCCACATTGTCATTAACAACGCCGGTATCCTCCGAGACATCTCCTTCAAGAAGATGACCGACAAGGATTGGGATCTTGTGTACAAGGTCCACGTTTTCGGTGCCTACAAGGTTACCCGAGCTGCTTGGCCCTACTTCCGAAAGCAGAAGTATGGTCGAGTCATTTCCACTTCTTCTGCAGCTGGTCTCTACGGCAACTTCGGTCAGACCAACTACTCTGCTGCCAAGCTCGCCTTGGTCGGTTTTGGTGAGACTCTCGCCAAGGAGGGTGCTAAGTACAACATCACCTCCAACGTCATCGCACCTCTTGCTGCTTCTCGAATGACTGAGACTGTCATGCCTGAGGATATTCTGAAGCTGCTCAAACCTGAGTATGTCGTCCCTCTCGTTGGCTACCTCACTCACGAATCTGTTACTGAGTCTTACGGAATCTACGAGGTGGGCGCCGGTTACATGGCCAAGATTCGATGGGAGCGAGGTAATGGTGCCGTCTTCAAGGGAGACGACACTTTTACCCCCTCTGCTATTCTTAAGCGATGGAACGAGGTTACTTCTTTCGAGAACCCCACCTATCCTAACGGTCCTGCCGACTTCTTCAAGTATGCTGAGGAATCTGTTAAGCGGCCTGAGAACCCTCAGGGCCCCACTGTTTCCTTCAAGGACCAGGTTGTCATTGTCACTGGTGCCGGTGCAGGTATCGGCCGAGCTTACTCTCACCTCCTCGCCAAGCTTGGTGCCAAGGTTGTTGTTAACGATTTCGGTAACCCTCAGAAGGTTGTTGACGAGATCAAGGCTCTCGGTGGTATTGCCGTTGCTGACAAGAACAACGTCATCCATGGTGATAAGGTTGTCCAGACTGCTATCGACGCTTTCGGAGCTGTCCATGCTGTTGTCAACAACGCTGGTATCCTTCGAGACAAGTCTTTTGCCAACATGGATGATGAGATGTGGCAGCTCATTTTTGATGTCCACCTCAACGGTACTTACTCTGTGACCAAGGCCGCCTGGCCTCATTTCCTTAAACAGAAGTATGGACGTGTGATTAACACCACCTCTACTTCTGGTATTTACGGTAACTTCGGTCAGGCCAACTACTCTGCTGCCAAGGCTGGTATTCTCGGTTTCTCCCGAGCTCTTGCTCGAGAGGGTGAGAAGTACAACATTCTTGTCAACACCATCGCTCCCAACGCTGGCACTGCCATGACTGCCTCGGTTTTCACTGAGGAGATGCTTGAGCTTTTCAAGCCCGAATTCATTGCTCCTATCACCGTCTTGCTTGCTTCTGACCAGGCTCCCGTTACTGGTGATCTCTTCGAGACTGGTTCTGCTTGGATCGGACAGACTCGATGGCAGCGAGCTGGTGGAAAGGCCTTCAACACCAAGAAGGGCGTTACCCCCGAGATGGTTCGAGACAACTGGGCTAAGATTGTCGACTTCGACGATGGCAACTCCACTCACCCCACCACTCCTTCCGAGTCTACTACTCAGATTCTGGAGAACATCTTCAACGTCCCTGAAGAGGAGGTCGAGGAGACCGCTCTTGTCGCAGGCCCTGGTGGTCCTGGTATTCTCAACAAGGAGGGCGAGCCTTTCGATTACACTTACACTTACCGAGATCTCATCCTTTACAACCTTGGCCTGGGCGCCAAGGCTGATGAACTGAAGTACGTGTTTGAGGGTGATGATGACTTCCAGACTGTTCCCACTTTCGGCGTTATCCCCTACATGGGCGGTCTCATTACCACCAACTATGGCGACTTCGTTCCCAACTTCAACCCCATGATGCTTCTCCACGGCGAACAGTACCTTGAGATCAGACAGTGGCCCATTCCTACCAACGCCACCCTGGAGAACAAGGCTAAGGTTATCGATGTTGTTGACAAGGGAAAGGCCGCTCTTCTGGTCACTGCTACTACCACTACCAACAAGGAGACCGGTGAGGAGGTTTTCTACAACGAGTCTTCTCTCTTCATTCGAGGTTCTGGTGGTTTCGGTGGAAAGTCTACTGGTACCGACCGTGGCGCTGCTACTGCCGCCAACAAGCCTCCTGCTCGAGCCCCCGACTTCGTTAAGGAGATCAAGATCCAGGAGGACCAGGCTGCCATCTACCGACTTTCCGGTGATTACAACCCTCTTCACATCGACCCTGCCTTTGCTGCTGTTGGTAACTTTGACCGACCCATTCTTCACGGTCTCTGCTCTTTCGGTGTCTCCGGTAAGGCACTGTACGACCAGTTTGGACCTTTCAAGAACGCCAAGGTCCGATTTGCTGGTCATGTCTTCCCTGGTGAGACTCTCAAGGTCGAGGGCTGGAAGGAGGGCAACAAGGTCATCTTCCAGACCAAGGTCCTTGAGCGGGGTACTACTGCCATTAGCAACGCTGCCATCGAGCTTTTCCCCAAGGATGCCAAGCTCTAAGTTGTCCTCACTTCCTGTGATACATGAGTCTAGTAATTTTAAAGAATTGTATGAGTTTACACTGCACAGTAATATCTTCAAAAGCATAAACATGTAGTTGAGGTGCCGGTACTGCGCGATATCCGTACATGTACCGTACCGGTACTGGTAGCTGAGTAAGTGTATTGTACTACGGATAGGTGTACCGGTACTACGGTATGTACTGTACTGCCGTTGTTGGCTTTCAATGAATCTTATACATAGAAATCGATCTCGGTGCTCGTGTCAGCAGGTCAAGGGTGCCCAGGTCTTGTCCATTTGTTTATAATTCTTAAGATGCTATACACCAACATCATCGTGCTCTACCTCGTATCAGGGTGAGCGGATTACGTATGTACTGGTATGTACCATGGTACAGGTCGTGACAATCAATCAATTCATATCATGTGAAAAGGAATCATAAGTTAATAAGAGAAAGAATAATGAATAAATAGGAAAACGAATAGAAATTGAGGTGAGACTAGGCCCCGGTTGCCCTGCGGTCTTATGATTGTTATTGTTTTTTAACATACACATTGATTCAGAAATATGCTGACTAATAAACTTTTTTGTGCTTTTTTGCTCTTCTCACAGCACCAACCCGACGACATCTTCAATGAACAGAGTGAATCAGCAAGAGGCAGATCAGAATCCCGAAGCCACCTTATACATAGGAAATCTTGATGAGAACGTGACAGAAGCGATTCTTTTCGAACTCATGCTTCAAGCAGGTCCTATTGTTCACATCAATCTTCCAAAAGATCGAGTCAGCCAGACACACCAAGGCTACGGGTTTGTAGAATACAAGACAGAGGCTGATGCCAACTATGCGGCCTCCATTATGAACCAAATCTGGTTGTTCGGAAAATCTATTAGAGTCAACAAATCTGCATCAGACAAACAGAACGGGTTCGAGATTGGAGCTACGCTGTTCGTTGGAAGCCTGGACCCTCTCGTTGACGAGTCCACTCTACAGCAGACCTTTTCAGTGTTTGGACCATTTGCAAAACCTCCTCGAATATCTCGGGATACGGATGGCTCCTCCAAAGGATATGGCTTCGTGTCATTCACCGATTTCGATCATTCTGATCGTGCTTTGGAATCAATGGACAAACAATATTTGATGAACCAGCAGATTACAGTCACTTACGCCTTCAAGCACGATGGAAAAGGAGGGAGACATGGAGATGAGACTGAAAGATTGTTGGCCCTTCAAGCGAAAAAGAATCAATACACTGTTCCTCAACAGGCTATTCAGGGTCCATTCTCAGGGTCAACATCAAGGAGAGTCTAGCGCGAGGCATTTTTATTGAAGGGATTACCGAGGACATTTGGGCAGAAACAGCTTTATGTATCAGTTCATAAAGCCGTATAACTGCACTTAACACTCTTGATGAACTTGAGCAAGAGTAGCAGTAAATTATAGAGACTTCTAGATGTAATTGGTTGTACCCCCAGGGACTTCAAAGATCATCTGCCTTGGTACTCGATTTCATCCTTCTTCCGTCATTAACAGACTACCTCTTCGTTGTCCTAGTATGCTCTTTCCCCTCACATCTTCCATCTCTGTGAAAGTTCATGGAGAGGCAAATGCCAGCGTAGGAGATACCAGTTATATGAAGTAAAAAAGTTGAAATGAAAAGAAATAGAAGATTTGGTGTGTTTCACACTAGCCATTGTTCGTCACAGACAGCTTCTGGATGTTTTTCGCATATTTTTCCGTCTTATTCCTCACTCTCCTGTGTGCATCAACAAATTCAAGAAATTTGACGATTGGAGAACTCGATTTACTAAACGATATAATGAGCTGAACTGTGGTATAGGGGTTTGTTGAATATGTTTTACTAGACACAAATATGCCAGGTACCACCTCCTTTTATTACTTTAATGGTGTATACCTGCGTTTCAGTCCTCTCTATTATCATGCACTATTGCGAGACAACACCTTCGCCTGGCATAACTAGATAAATTTAGGAATAAAAGCTGATGCGAAGAACAATAAAAGGCAAGTGATACTTGTGATACCCACTACTACGTAATAGCCAGCTTGTCCTTGTGTCTACTACGTTTTTCAATAATATATCTCTGTTATGTAAGCATCAATGTGAGACTTTTTCCCTTTTCTCAAAAAAAAACAAAAAAACAAAAAAACATGTTATGATTTTAATGATTTCAACTACTGTAGTCAAGTTTCGATCACCTGATTACGAGACTGATGCCCTGAGTTCGAGTTCGATGAGTAAGATTCATTGAAAGCCAATAACCGGCATACTACCTGGTAGGTATATACAGGTACCGGTACCGGTACCGGTACCTGTATCTTGTCCAAGTCAGTGACGTGCACAGCACGGAGGTAAACATATCAGTAATGCGGGGTAATGACACCATGTGCCTGAAAACGGCTTTCTTAGGCTTTCAATAGTGTCAATAGATTTCCTTCTTCCCTCAATTTATCCTTTCTTTCTCTATTTATCCAATTACTTCATGCTACATTATTTGTTTGTTCATGTGTGATACACAACGAAGACATGTTGAACGATAAAATCAACTGATAATACCCAGAAAAAACCAGAGCTATGCATCTACTGTACTAGATGGATGACCCAAATTTCTTCTCCTGCTTTATTACAACTTTTTTTCAGCCAATATTCGAGTTACAGTATTCCTTTACCAACAGTCTCAAAAATTCATGACAGATCACAGTACAAGTACCGGTAGTGGTGAATACCAGCAAAACCAAGAAGCTTCCAAATGTATGATGAAAGAGGTATGAAACATGTTTATCATCTATTTTACTTCACTTGCCCTATTGTTTGCGCTATTATGTAGTTTTTTTCAAGCATGCATTTTCCCTCTGTTATATTGCTGACAGAAGAGGGAGTAATCGAACGCTAAGATCTACCAAGGACACCTGTAAGTGGAGTAACACTTTAGCTTCTCATAGGTACAAAGTACCTTCTGATACTCTTTTAACTGTCCATTTCGGCTTATTTTCTTTCGAATATCGAGAGCCTATGTTCTTAATAGGTGCAAATGTTAGAGAAGATAGAGCCAGAGCCAGTAAGACCGAATAGCCTTGAGAGCCAGAGTAATTTTACACATTATTCCAGGTGTGGGCAGTGAACCTCGTAACCAGTGGATGTAGCTGATCCGAACCTGTTATTTAGTTTTTTCAGAGGAGTAGGTGAAATTCCGAACCTCTTGGGTTAATAAATTTCGGACCATAGAGTCCCACCCGATATTTGTAGTTTTAGTTGTTTGTAGTAATTTTTGTAGACTTTTGTTGCATTTTGTTGTTGTTGTACTTCGTTCAAGACGAACATAAACAGTTGGTAAACCGATGAGGGAAGTGTGTTGTCGAATGGTATATTCACAGTTAGACACAAGATTACGACTACCGGTACTGTAATCTTTTTGAGAAGTTTTGCCAAGGGAACTACCGGATCTTACACTGTAACAGATTAGTGGCCTGTCACAACACGTATCATCCATCAGAACCTGTAACCACAAGGCAAAATGAATTTTTTTCTAGACGTAATTAGCGTGTAAAACTTGTGAAAAATACATTCAATTCAAAGGTTACTACTGTACTCTTTCAATGTGAAGTTATCATCAATTGAACTTGTGAGAAAAAAATATACTCCATAAAGAAAGAATACTTGTAGTTCAATTCTGACAGCCATAGAGCTATTAATTTACAATCGATTTACATACCTGTACATCTTCATTTATCTAAGCCTTGGGTTTTCTCATTATTAGTCCCAGACTTCAAATGTGATGATGCACCAAAGGACAAACCTATGATGTATATAAGTTCGGAACTATTTTGCCACTGGTCACAATAAGTAGTTAATTGCATACCAGTACCTGTAGTCATAAAAAACATCTCACAATCTTTTCTCTCCTTCCTTTCCACTTTTATTCTCTCATTTTTCTTATAATGGCGCATAGTTTTATCTCTCTTTATATTGCAGACAGAACAGAGAGAAACAATGGTACTTGTAATACGCTCTCAGAAAGAGCAGAATATTGACGGATGTACACAGCTACCTAAAAAAACCTTGATGATGCTCTTCATTTGTTGGATTTCATCTTTTATCTCTCAATATATCGAGCTGTTCCAATCGGTGATTGTAGCTCCATCAATGAGCCCAACAGAAGTGGTAGAATTACAGCAAAAAAGATGGCAGCAACTAAATCAAGAAAGCTAATAGCTACAGGTAGTTAATATAAATGTTATGGGCCTCTCATACTGTTTAGTATCGAGTTTTTTCCTTCTATTATAAGACAGACGTACGATTCTCTTTATGTCAAGCCTGCAATGCAGAGGTGAAATGTAATAGAAAAGCACCAACAGGAATACAAATTTGTCAGCTAGAACCTAAGCGCAATAAATAACTTTCCCTAGTTTATCCCGCTTTTCCTCGCCAGATAGTTGATCTATTTGATAGTTTGATTTACATCCCAAACAATGAGACTCGCCCGAGGGGTGAAATATGGCAGAAATAATGAGCCAGGGACATCTAGAACTGATAAAGTATTTTTTGTGACTGTTATAAGCGCTACCAGCTGTTTTCTTTCTTCATTTCATCTTTTATTCTCATATATATCGAGTAATATCAGCCAGTATTTCTGCAGATCTACATGTCTACAGAACAGAGCTACATGTGTGTTCTCAAAAGATACTCAATGAGCCCAGAAGTAGTTGGTTGTATCACTCGAGCTAAATAAGCGTGCCAAGTCTTGTCTCCTACTTTACATCTGCTTTATTACTTTCAATATTCAAGTTATCCCTCAGCCAGGATTTCGTGTTACCACTTGGAATGTCAAAAACAATAAAATGCGACTATTTAGAAATGGAAGCAACAAAATGAGGTAACATTTTACTCAATAATAGCTATTTTAACGTTTTCTAAGCTTTCTCTTTCTTCATTACAGCTTTGTCTCCTAATCAATAGAGATATTACTACTGTACCGGTACCGGTACGCTTGCATTTAGTTATCAGGTTGCTGACAGAACAGGGCAGGTTTCAGAGTAGAACATTCTGATGTAGGGACAAAAATAGTAGTTGATTGAATACTAACAACCATGAATTATTTCCTTCGCTTATCGAGTTTTTCCCAACCATAGTTTCTTGCCTCTCCAACCATGGTGCTCGGAAGTGAGATATATCAGAATTAGGAAAGTGACAGAATAGAACAGGTCTGTGACATTATAACAGCTACTTAAGCGTCATAGGCATTTTTGCTTACTCAGTTTCAGCCTTTTGTTCTCTTTAACTGAGTCATCTCATGATTTAGATTTTGCCTCTCAACTTTAGTTGATCACAGATGTGAGAAAATCGGGGTATAAATATTCCAGTAATAATAAGAAGTTGGGAATCCTAAGTTAACTACTATAAGAATATTCAGAGCCGCCTTACTCTTTCTATTTCATCTTTTCTTCGCTATTTCATCGACTTACCATAACGCCTGTGTTTATTTTTCTCTCTATGGTGATCAGAGGTCGACATGAATACGGTAGGAGTACTCAAGACTTAGTAATGAGGTAGAAAAAGTCCAATTTGTAACATAATTATTGTCATAGGCTCTTTATGATTCTCCGTTTCAGCTTATATTCGTTAACTAATGAGATTATCACAACCTTCGATACTACGGTACGGTAGTCTGATCAGAGAGAAGAGCGATACACTAAAAACGGAGGAAAAAATTGAAAAAGTCTGCAGCAAAAAGTAGTCGAATATATGTTATAAGCCTTCATAAACATCCAAGCTATCTGACTGTGCTTCATTCAACATTTTTCTATCATCTCTTCGAGTTATCCCTGCACGTGGTGATGTTCCTCACATGAACGGACAGGAAGAAGTGAGAGTAAATCCGTAGAATATTAGTCCAGAGGCAACAGATAGTGTCTAAGGAGCTACTAGATATCATGAAAATCAATAATCACGTCTCAATATACTTCATTTCAGCTGTTTTATTTCTATCGTGCTTTATAAGTCCAAAATATTTCTCCCACGCCATGATGATATTCACAGAAATGAGGTAAAGGTAGCATAAAAATATTCAAGCTACAGAAAGAAGTACCGGTACTCAGAGATGTGATAGTAGCTGGATAAATGTACTGGGCATGATATTCATCTTCAATTCATCTTTTTTGCGAATTAGTCCAGTTATTCCCACTGCCAGTATCGATCATATGTGTGACATATGAGGAATGTGCAAAAATATGATATTAAATATGCTAGAGATAGTTCTGAGTACCAGTAACATATTGTCTGTTATTCGGTGTACAAGTAAGACCCACTACAAGTCTCTCGCCATAGTTCATTTCAGCTTATATTTATCAACTCATTGAGTTGCGACTGTCAGTGATTTATGCCTGTACCTAGGATATGTGTAGAAACGAGGTAAATGGACGAAGAGAAACGTAGAAAGCGGATATGAAGTTATAATTTACACTATTCATGCCATGACATTGCTTTGAAAGCTTCAGTCGGTTCCATTTCATTTTTTTCTTGTGGATTTACCGAGTTACTCCTACGCATGCACCTCATCTCACCTTCATTATTCTGACAGAACATGAATAAGTATAAGAGTATTTAACTAGGGAGTGCAATAAGTGGCAAGCTATTTTAATTTTGTCACCACGTACACACTGGTCCTTTTAATTCTCTTCATGTCCGCCAATATCTCAATATATTGATATATACCTGTGCCTATTTTGACTCTCCGGTCATGATACTTAGAACAGATGGAAATGTAGCTGAAAAAATACCCATTGCAACTGAGAGACACAAATAAAAAAGAAGCTGGCAATGTAAACGTCTTGAACACTTTATTTCTTTCATCTGTACTATTATCTGTCTTCAAACCAGAACATACACAAGTGCATGTATCTTAAAATCCAAGTCCCCAACAGAACAAGGAGAAATACAGAAGTAATACATAGGAGACAGAAAAAAGTAGTGTTACCAACAGCTAGCTACCAAGAAAATAAGGGGACTGTTTAACTCCCTCATTTCAAGTTTCTGCCTTCAATTTGTCGAGTGCTCCTGAACACGGATTTTGACCCTCCAGTGTCATGCTCAACGAAGTGACGTTGATATAGCGATGGTACTAATCAGCTATTGAAGAAGATAGTCAATCGTATAACTGAGCCTAGAACAGTGTTCTGGCCGTTTGTACTACTTGAATTCAGTTTTTTTCTCACTAATTCGAGTTTGGAAATCTCTGAGTTTTGCATCTAAGCTCATGATACATACTGGTACGGTACTGTACTGAACAGAGATAATATAGTATTACAGTAGCACTTGAAAGAAACAAGACGAAGCTGTCAAATATGTACTGGTGGCTGTCAAAAACCTTTTGGTTTTTTAATCTGTCTCAAAGATAGCTTTCATTCTTCGATTGATTAAGATTTCCGAAGCCTGCGGTTTGTCTCTCTAAATAACCTCCAGAGCTGGGAAAAACAGGCAGAATTGCCATAAAAGAAACAACATAAAAATATGAATGGCACAATAGTAACCCACTGAGAAAGATGTTACCTTTATTTCACTTCATCAGTGCTTTTCTTGTTCTATAAAATGAGCCATTGCAACATCTAGACGCTCTCCCAATTGTCATAGTTGATATATGAGAGTTGTAGCTCTAGAATAGCATTGACGATAGCTGTCAGCATTATAGATAGTTCTGTAATTTTACCACATATTCTATCTTACTCGAATTATTCTTTTATTAGTCGCTTTATCTATGCTTACCCCTACAATGTGCCTCAGTATCTTTGAAGATCATAGAGCTGAGATAATACGGTAACAGTGCCTATTAGGGACACCAGGAGGTGATCGGTCATTTACATCCGGCCATTAAAGACATATTTACGGTCATGCAATACTCCATTTCAACTTTTTTGGCTATCTCTGATAGTTCTCAAACCAGAGTTCCGATTTTCCTTCAATGATGATTACTCAGCGACGAGAAATTTGGTAAGGTACCAGGGATAAGATGAACATAAAAATATGCGTAATGTTAGCTGGTTGAACCCCCTCAGCACTTCATTCTACTGTGATTCAACTTATTATATTAATTATTCATTCATCTATACGATTGCATTATCTCTATTCACAGACCCTCACAGTGCACGAATGAATATAGCCGGAAAATAGACCAGCAACATCCAAGAGTTACTACTGGGTCTTTTATGAGCTATAATAGATTAAACAAGATCATTATGACTCTTTATTCACTCTTATTTAGAGACTTATTTCCTCAATCTATATTAAACTCTTTTTCTGCCAGTGAACGATTCGCACGAACAGGGATAAAGACACGGTAAACTTATTGGAGACAATAGGAGGTACCTAGCTACGTACAAGTAGTATGTTTTGTTCCTGTATTTCTCGCTTTTCTGTCACCACCTTCGATGCATGAATATGTTGGTGTAAGGAAATCTCGGTAAGTCGGTATATAATAGCTGAAATGAAGCAAGATAAAAGGATCATTACATTTTTTCAGCTACAATGTGTGCCTTTTAAAGCTTGTTTTCGTTGCTACTATCTACTACCGGTACTGCTGTGTATTTCCTCTATTTGACAACATTTCACACCTGTTGAAATAAGTGCTGCGTAAACAATAACTGGAATATTCAATGAAATTAAGCTAGAATGAAATAGGGGGAGAAGATCAGGGACATCTATATGACCTATCATGTATGTCTGATATCATTCTGTTGCCCTCAACACCTTTCTATGGACGATGAGTGTCGTGCGACATGGAGATGATATAAATCCCGGCTGGTATAACTCGATAAATAAATGGTTGCAAGATCAAATGAAGAAAGATAAAAAGCTAGCAACGTTCATGTTGGCTATTAAAATGTAACAGGCAACTTTAGAATATCCCTACTGGTATCTTACAAATATGCTCTATTCAGCTTTGTACAGCTCTGGGAGATGAAATGCAGGTGTGCGGAAGTCTACCAATCCACGAAAAAATTTGAAAAGAAGTAATAGAAATACTCAAAGATGTTAAGGACGCTAGTATAATGTTAATGTACATCTTCTTTTATCACTGATACACTTTTCATACTGTATCTCGCTCCGACAAGCAAGTACCAAGGTGGTAAGTCAAAAATTAAGACTTGTGCCCTCCATCAAATGGCCTAGAAAGTTGATATGAGTCATTTTAAGAGTTCTCAAATGCTTCTGAAGGTCATTAAAATATATTTACCAACCTCCTGGTGTCCCATCGACGTATTTATCTCTGTTAGGCGAGCTTCGTTGATGGAGGGAAAAGCTGTGGATGTCGGAATCCACGAAGTGGCACAATAATTTAGAAATGAAGTAAGAAGATCTGACTGAGTTATCCATTGAGGTGTAATTGCCATATTAAAGACTCAGGCAAAGCTCTATAGGTATAGTAAAGCCACAGTATCTTCATATGTCAGCACCATAAATACAGGTAACAGGCTAAAGAGGTTGGGATGTCGTTTTGCAAGACAAGAAAAGTGCTAGTGGTGTAGAATAAAAATTTAGACACGCTAGTTGCACTGTTATGATGTCACATTTGTTCTTACCTTGCTTCCAGTATGCTTATATTGTTTTATTTCTCGCTGTTATGTAGGACTACATTGAAAGGTAGTACACCGGGCCTGGGGATACAGTCGAAAAATTGATGAATAAAAGCTGAATTTAAGTGGCATAAGAGACTTAACGCATTTTAAGTACTACTTGCGAGTTATCGACTAACTCCTCTTGTTCCTTATGTCTACTACGTAGTTATTCATGCTCAATATGTAATACGGATTGAAAGGCAAGGCTTCAGCTAAGAAATAAATCCATATTATGTTTGGGAAAAGCTGAATAAGATGGAAACAAAGTATCCTACATACTTTTGACGATGATAGAGGGTGGCTGACATCTATCTGCTGTAATTGGTAAACACCATTAACGCCTTTACCTCTGTTGTTTGGTAACAACGGACGAAGGTCAGAGTCACAGGTGCGGATAAATTGATAAATGGTGAAACAGGAGTCGAAAAGATCAGATTAAAGATTAAATAATCAAGGAACATTTCTGGACCTTGTTAGTATATGTTTGACACCTTAATTTGTTCCATAGTGATTTATTCTATAAATTATTGCTCTGTCAATAACTGGAGTTATGAGCCAAATTTCTTATAGAGGAATATTCCGATTTAGTGGTTTAGAAAAGTTGAAATGAGACCAGATAAAAAGTTTAAGACCACCAGACAGCCTATTGGTGCAATAATAGACTCTTGTTTCTAGTTGATCTGTATTTCTCCTGCATTTACTTCTGTTGTGGGTCTCTAATAAGGAGAGACAAAATCGGGCGCAGGCACAAATTAATTATTTGACAGACAAAAACTAGAATGAGAAGAGTTGAGCTGTTCAACACTAACATAGTAGCTAGCGACTCGTGATTAGATAGCTCTTCTTGTCCTGATATATACTATTACTGTATTGCTTCTGTTCAGTCTGAAGGTTCATAGAGAGGCCACTATGCTCGCGTAGGGCTGTCTCCATAGAACGATAAAGAAACAAGACTACAAGTACAATAATACTCACATGTTAACTGAATAGCTATAGAAAAAATACGCATGGCTACGTTTCAATGTCCTTGGTGCCACAACTGTTGTTTCTCACTTCTGCCGCCCCCTTTGAGGACAGATTGTTGCTGTAGGGATAACTCGACTGAACGATGAAGAAGAGTTGAAATCGACCAATATAAGATGTCTATAGCATAACTTAAGCCGGAGTGGTTCGAATAACAACTCAATTCGATTTATTGTGCTTGGTTTTTCGAGTTTGATTAGTGCACTATTGTCTCTCAATCAGATGTTCATAAAAATATAACGGAACACACAAGTAATACCTACCAGGACAATCTGTAGGAAGTATAATGCTTAAAAGTAGCTAGTGGCAGTGACTTAACTGTCTCTTTTTGACTCTTCTCAGTTTTTACTGATCATCTAGTCGAGTTATCACTACAACTAAATTGTTTTTCTGATTTTTCCACCTGATATCTACGGAGAAAGGGTAAACGTAGCAGTAGTGCGCAAAAAAAGCCCACAAAGGCCAAAGGTGCACAATTACGGCTTTATTACCGTTTTGAAAACTTCATATTAGTTTATTTTGAGTGTCTTTCTTAGTTAGTCGAGTTGATCTAAAGGTTGAGTCCAGGCCCTCAACCCTCGATGTTCGCAGAAAAGGTAATTCGCGAGAAATATGCATCAACGACAACCATTAACTGTCAATAACATAATAGTAGTCGGTAAAAATCCTTCTGCCTTTTTCTCTCACCTCATTTCAACTTTTATCCGATATAATAGTCAACTGGTTTCTAAGTCAGGCTTTATCTCAAAAAAGATGCCCACAAAACAGGGACAAATTGAACAATAGTGAGCCATAGAGATATATTGAAGTTCGCAAATGAATTTTGTCAGCAGATTAAACGTATTTAGCCTCTTATTACTTTTCATTTCATCTTTTTTCTCTACGACACGAGATATACGAAGCCAGTACTTTTAAACCCTCCACTTGGCGACTTCAAAACTGAGAAGAATGTGACAGAATAACATACTTACGCCATCGAATAGTAGTCTGTTGAGAATTATGTGCTAGAAAGAACGTCTCAAGCATCTCTCTTTACTACTTTTCATCTTTGGCCCCTCAATAACTAAATTATCCCTACGCTATCATTTCGCCTCTCAATCAACGCTGAGAGAAAAGTGAGTTGCACAGTAGTGAGAGATACCAGAGTTAAGAAAACATGCTGAATGGCTACATAGTAGATGTAAAAACGTCTTGAACGCTTAATCTTACGTTTTTTTATGGTTTATTGACGTATGCCCGAGTTATCCCTACACGTGAAGTTTGCCATTCATAGTGTTGCGAACAGTACGAAGAGCAATACAAAACAATAGATGCCAGGGTCTTAAATGCCTAGCCAGCTACCTATGCTAGCTTTCAAAACCATTAATGTTCGGTTATTCCCCCACTTAGCATGTTGTTCATTCAGGTATCTAGTTTCACTAATCGACTAATTTGGTCTTCTGAATGATGATTATCTAAAAGAAAGAAACACCGGTGATTTGAATATCAGAGATGTGAGGTGAGCTAATAATTATATGCTAAAAGCCATAAATATTCAGATGGGCCACTTTTTATACTTCCCAACATCTTTATTTCCACAACTTTTACAGCTTATCCAAACCAATGACTCAAGAGCTTATAGGAACAGAGATAAATGTAAGGGAAATCAAATTGGAAGACACCCAAGAGTAGTGTCTGGCACAGAATAGGGTAGCCTATAAAGTCTTAGACCACTTGTTCCAACTAACTTCTGCATTAATGCGGTGTTTAGTCGATCTACACTTGCCTTTGAATTTTGTTTCTTCCACGATACTCTGAGAATAGAGACATACAAAAGGAATGAAACCAGTAACAATAAGAGCCAACGGAACTTGTATTATCAGCTATAAAGAACTGTCTTAGTGTTCGATTATATCTATTTTCTACTTTTATCAATCAATTAAGCTAATTTTGCTGGGCATTGATTCTCGTCTCAATCAGCAGTGCTTACAAAACAGTGAAGTACAAGAGTATTACATACTAGCGACAGAAAGAGGTAGTTAGCTTCCTACTTGTAGTAGAAGGGACTACTGTGAAATTCTTTTTCTTCTTTATTTCAGCTTTTGCTCTTCAGTTTGAGGAGTTATACTAGTCATCCTAGGATGGCTACAAAATCAAGATAAGTATTGAAGAACAAGTAAAAATCACACGAAAAAATGACAAATACATACCAAAGGCTATCCAAGCTGTCGTGAGCTAGCTATTGATTTTTATTACAACTTTTTTCCTTCAGTTCCTCAGTTTATATCAGCTCATGGTATTGCCCTTCATTGATGCTAGAATAAGGCAACTGCTGTAGAAATGAAATGAGAACATTTAAAACTGTCTATAACACATTTAGGACTGCAGTGAGTATAATAAGCTCAATATTCCATTGAATTTCTAGTTTTATCAGTAGTTTCATCAACTTGTCTCTACACCACATTACGTCTCTCTAGCAGCAAAGCTCACAATCCAGATAGATACCTTGGTAGCGAACATTAGAGACACAAGCAATAATTAATTACATAGTAGTAGCTATTGGACGCGTTGTTGGTATATTACACTGCTTCATTACAGCTTTTCGCTATCCTTCATACGAGTTCTCCTATTCTCTGGTTTTGCCTCTTGCTTTGTGACTTTCACCTGAGAGAAAAACAGTAAGGATCTTTACCAACGACACCAAAATATGTGTTGATGTTTGTCAAAAGTCGTAATGCGTATCAATAATAGCTTCTTTCTCTTATGTCTATGTTTCTTACCTCGAAAAGTCAAGTTATCCTGGTGCATTACTGGGTCACTCCCACCATATGTTGACCGAAAGGAGGTTAATGTATATTAAACTGACAACAGCGGCACTCACTTACTATGCACTGTTAGATGTAATATTACATGCTGAATATATCCATTGACTTATCTTTTCTTATTTCAGATTTTATTCGCCATTTAACCGACTTCTACTGGAGCCAAATTAAGCGCTATCCTCGTATGCTAACAGAACAGTCATAAGTCTTTTTCACGTTATCGATACATAAAAGGTGAGAAAACTACTACTATTAGCAGCAATAAACCCTGAGAGTTTTTATTATCTCTTTATTTGAGATTTTATTTATCTGTTTTTCAAATTCTACCCATCGTGATCGCGCATCATTTGCGATGATTATGAATTAAAGTGCAGTATCACTGAAAATCATACTAAAGACCTGAATATTCCCTCAATTGCAATTGGGAGTTATCAGACTTGCTACCAGCCACTTATTGCACTTCTTTTCAGCTTTTCTTCTTCAGTTTGTCAGCTTATCCAAACCCAGGTTTTTACTCAGTCAACAATACTTACAGAAAGAGGTACGTATCGCCGTAAAATACATGGGATCTCCTAAAAGAAGTCACCTACAACCTATTATTAGGCCTAAAGATGTTACAATACCTTTATCTTACATGAATACAACTTTCTTTCAAGAATTAATATACTTACCCCCAAGCCTTATATTCCCTGAATATGATCCTCTCAGAAGAGGAATATAGCCATCAGAACCTGTAACCACAAGGCAAAATGAATCTTTTTTCTAGACGTAATTAGCGTGTAAAACTTGTTGAAAAATACATTCAATTCAAAGGTTACTCTTACAATGTGAAGTTATAATCAATTGAATGTAATAAAAAAAAAAAAAAAAAAAAGTTTATACAGGATTACATGAGACTGCTAGAAGTGGTTACATACTTACTAGAGGCTATAAAAAGTAACATAGACAGTTCATTATACTTATCTTCATCTTTTTGATCTTGATTCATCGAATTATTCCTACGCCTTCATCTTGCTCTCCATATGTCTCTCGCAGTACGGCGGTGGAAATAGTATAGGTGGGTCATAACAGCGTAGGAAGTTGTGAACTGACCACTTAGAGTAGTAAATAGCAGTATGGTACTTTTAGTAAAACTAGACATAACTTTTTTTGCTATATATCGAGTTGCTTCTCCTTCTAGAAGGGCTTCAACTTGTGTACACAGCTTTTCCCCATAGAATCATGAAATCAGGGTAATTAATTAATAAGAAGTAATTGACAAGTAATACAGCCCATAAAGAGCCTTCTGAGTTTTTCAAGGTATCTATCAGTAGCTTTCCTTCTTCGATTAACCAATTCTTGATCCAATGTGTCTACAGAGCGGAGGTAAAGGTGACAATGAAACGTACTGACTGCAACTAAAAAGCTGGTATTGGCACAGAGTTAAATCACTATGTGATTCCGATTCTTTCAAAATGTCACGTCTGCTTTCTCTGTTTCATTACACAACGTAATTCAACAGCTAAGCTCTTCTCCACCCACTATGCAGACATGCTGAGAGATCATAGTTCTAATATATACTAGATAAGATGAAGAAGTTTACCATCTTACTCTTATACACGAAGAAATTACATGGATCTATTCTTTTGCTAAAAATCACCTGTTATAACGGGATATCGTAGTTACGGCAAGACCAGAGTTTCCTCTCTAAATCAAGAATTCTATAGAGAAGAGATTTGTACAGTAAAAAAGAATACCAGTACCAGCAATAGGTGGGCCCCTGTATAACGATAGTCAGAAGCTTATTACCTGATCAATTTCTTACTTTGTTTCATCTTTCTTTCCCATTAAAACTGGATAATCTCTCATTTGCATGTGTCTCTCCATCCATGTTGCTGGCATAACAGAGAAAAATATTGTACTAATCATCTAAATAGCTACAGAAGGTACTCATATACTTTTTAGTGGCTATCAATGACACCAAGACCTTCTATCTTTCTTCATTACATTTTTTATTCTTTTGTCTACCAAAATATACCAGTATGCTGCTTAACCCTTTCAATGATACCAACAGCACAGAGGTAAATGGAGCAATGATACATTATAAATACTCTAGAGAGCTACTGGAGATATTCTGTTAGCTCAAAGAACATACTGGATTTCGATTTCATTTTCCTTTCTACTTTTATTCATTCATTAGTCGACTTACTCCTTCACCAGAGTTGGGATTAATCATTTGTAAATACAAAACAAAGAGAAATACAAGATGAAATTTTACAAGATATATCAAAATGCTGTTGAAAATTTAGTATTAGTTATGAAGAGCACCTCCAGTTTTTTACATGACCTATTTTCGTTTTTCTTCTTTAGAAAATCGTGGTCATCCCCATGTCTGCATTCTGTCCGTATTTCAGATGCTGAGAGAAACAACGAAATAATAGTAGAAATAAGTTGTGGTGACAGCAAATAGTGTTCAAATATAGACTAATAACGTTAGATGGCATGATATTTCTCTTCTGCTACTGTCTAAATCCTTCCTTATGATTCTACTCATCTCAAGTCTTCAATCATGTCTCTTGGTGGATGATTCAGAACAGGTTAGTGTAACATTGCTGCAAACTGACAGCCATCAAAAGTGGTTTGCGGTATTCTATAGGCCGACTAAATGCTCTTTCGCAACTTACCAATTCCATATTATTATTTTTTTTGATAGTAATATCTCAAAACACTTAGGAAGTGGTAACGTTCACATATCGAGAGACTGTAGCTCTAATAAACATTTGCTGGAAACATGTAGATGTTAAGGGAGATACTGTACATTGGATGCTGTTATTTGTCTCTTCTCCAATTCAATTTTGTCTTTCTTTCTCAATTAATCGACTTATGCCAATGCCTGGCTTTCGTCTTCCAACTAAGGCGCTTGTGGAGAGATACAAATATGGTAATAAAGACACCTGGAATGAACAGTAAGTGGTTTCTCATACAGTATCAGTCCAAAAAAACGTCATGGGTGTCTCATAGTACTTTATTCCAAGTTTCTTCACTAAATATACGAGTTCCTCCTGGCCAGAATTTCGTTTCTTATTATTGTGTTACATGACTGTGGTAAATACTGCATGAAGACGTCTCAATGATAGTAAAGAGTAGTTTTATATGTACTTCTAGCTGAAATAAACGTCTTAGGCTTCTTACACGTCTCTATTTCATCTTTTTTTTTTACAATAAGTGATCCCCCTGACACCTAAGTTTCGTCTCTTCACCCAAGATGCGCACAGAAGTGGAAAATGTAGCTGCAAAAGTTATTAGCTACAAAAGTAAGAAGTCTAAGGCATACTTATCTCCAACTAAATGTTCTTGACCACTTAGTCTACTTCATTTTGACTTCTATTAGCTAATTTATCAACTTCCCCTACATTAGATTATCGTTAAATGTAGTGGTGCTCTCTTAATAGTCAAAAATAGAGCATTAAAAGAGACAGAGACATACAGAAGTCGAAATTTACTTACTTGTACTGATATCTATCAAGAACATTGCGACACTTTTATCTTTCATTATTTCACCTTTTTATTCTCAATTAGTATTGTTACACCGGACCAATACTTCTCTCACGTCTACGATACTCATAGAACAGAGTACAACGAGGCAATAATAATACCTGACTACAAGGATTGGCTAGTAGCCATAGAATTCACGTTCTCTAAAAACTCTGAGACTTTTTCTTTTCTTCTTTTCAAGTTTTCTTTGCTACTTCACCCTTTTACCGCTTGGGTAGGTCGTCTCCAGTTCATATCCCCATACAGCAGAGAGAAATACAGCAATATAAAAGAAGCCAGAAACAAACTGAGAATTGATGTGGCACAGCTAACTTTTATTAACAGCATTGTCTTTTATTTTACTTCATTTGTCTCTTTTTTGCTTCGTTAAGAGAGTTATCGGAAGCCCCAGCTCAACCCGTCACCCATAGTATATACTGATTGAGAGAGATATAGCTCCAAAGCACATTGTACCACAGAGAGGAGTTATCTTTCATACAATTGAGACATAAATGGTGTTTTGACTCTTTTATATTACCTGATTTCAGCTTTTATTCGTCAATAATCGTCTATCACCACTTCTACATTTTCTCGCCCCTACTACAAAGCTCACAGAACAGAAATAAATACTCTGGAACACATACTAGAGACAAGAAGAAGTTGTCACTTATTTACTGAGACTTATTGAAAACATTTTAAACACCCCAATCTCTCTATGTCAGCTTTTTCATCTCTTGAAATCGACTTACCTGTGAATGGTTTTACCTTCCATTAACGATTCCTGCAGAACAGGAGTAGATGTAGCAGCTACAATACGAACAGCAATATTGGATGGCATATCACATTATACAAACTAAATAAACATCATGAGCAGTTTACATTGAATTATTTATCTTTTTCTCTTTGCTCTTTATATGAATTATCCCTATTATGTTTGTCTCTCAAGAATACTCACAATAAAAGTACGGCATCAGTAAAGCAAGTAGGCTAGCGGCATTCAGCAGCTCACAATTCTCTTTTACTAGCTTTTAAAACTACGCCATACTCTTTTCTTTCTTCATTTGATCTTCTAGTACTCAATTACCCGAGTTATACCAGCAGGTATTTTAGTCGCTTCCATGGAATCCCCAGAACAAAGATAAATTTAGCATCAAAACATGATTGCAGCATCCAAAAGATATCAGCACAACAACATTAGCTGAATTTGTAGCGCAAGCTCTTTCTCCTTCTTCTATTCCACTATTCTCTTTCAATATTGGAGTTCTCCCCTAGTAACATTTTTTGTCCCACCATTATGGAGCCTACAGAAAAGAGAGATATGGGCAATAAAAGTTTGTGGTAACGGTCAGAAGCCGTTAGATGTACTCCTATAGTCTTCTAAACATCCTGTGCTATATATTCTACTTCTTTTGATTATATGTTGCCATTTTGCCGAGCTATTCATACACATGCAGTTAGTCTCTCCAACAAATTCAGGACAGAATGTATGTGTAATACAGAAATGGATAATAAAAGCAAGGCTAAGTGACTGAATATATACTAATGATCAATCAGAGTGGCATAAGTCTTTCATTTTTCTTCCTTTCACTTGATCTTCCTCCACTTATCGAGTTTTCCCAATCGTGTATGCTGGTCATCTGAATGAAGCTTACAAAAGATGAAGAAGAACGTTGATGTAAGTACCACAGACATAAAGTAAGTTGTTTGGTGGTTTCTGTTAAGCACTCATACCAGTACCAGTCACTTTCTTTACTTCTATTCAGCTTTTTCACTCCAAAATATCAGACGCACCAAATCCATGACATTTGTCTCACACAGAACGAAGGTAAATGTAGCAGCAAAAAGCACTCATGGTAGCCCAACGTGGTCTGTTGCAAATAATTATGAGTTTTATAAGTGCTTTTAGTTTTTTATCTTGCTTTATTTGTACTTTTTTTGCTATTAAATCGACTTATTCGTATTGTGCATACCGTACTGTAAGTCTACCCCAGCTGGTTGGCAGAACAGAGATATACAGCTGAAAAGATAATAGCAACACTAATGGGAGTTGAATGATGTATTAATAGTTGCAGAGTGAAATATAAGCATCTTGTAGTGTCTATTTTTAGCTTTCCTTCACCGATACACCAAGTTATGCCAGGCCATGATTTCCGTCATACTGTATCTAGAATTCTCACTGAAAAGAGGTAAACGTAACGTCTACGAGTTTGAACCATGAACATAAGTAGCCATGTGCATTAATATGGATAGCTCAACG
Source organism: Yarrowia porcina (assembly GCA_900519025.1). Taxonomy (NCBI): domain Eukaryota; kingdom Fungi; phylum Ascomycota; class Dipodascomycetes; order Dipodascales; genus Yarrowia; species Yarrowia porcina. The sequence continues at coordinate 143,774 of ULGT01000024.1, read as the reverse complement.
TCTTCAGTATCTTCGCATGTTATATTTCAGCTTTTATTTGCTAATATACTACTTTTCGACACTGAGATTTTTCTTGCTACTGTAGTGTTGATGCTCACAGAAGAGAGAGATATTGGACATTATCAAAAGCTGGATACGTCCAGAAGTTGCTAAATATCTACTTTTAGCTTCTCTAATCCTTCATTTCTTCTTATTTCTTCTCGTTTCAGCTTTCTTTCTTTAAGTACTTGTACAGATATATTCGCACGTCAACATAATATGCTCAATCTATAGGGTCGATGGAACAGAGAAGGATACCGTAATGGTAGATACCAGTAACAAATAGAAAAAGTCAGTCGCATAATGCTATCTGAATAAAACATCTTAACGTCTTATCTTACCTCATTTCAGCTTTTCTTATTCGGTTTATCGAGTTCTTCGTATGCCTGAATTTACCTCTCTATTTGAGTTCGAACAGAGCGGAGAGGAATATAGAGCCAATATATATTAAGAAGAAGAATGAGTGTCCATGTATTTGATGTTTGTGTCTCTAAGTGCTCAGTGCATTTCTTCTTTACTTAGTTTCAACTTCCTTTCTTCGATATATCAAGTAGTAACAGCCATGCTTTGTCTGTCATTTCTAATCCTACCAGCACTCAACAGAAAGGAAAACTCCTAAAATATAGACTAGAGACATGCAAAAGCTACTAACTTCTAGCCATAGGCCTTGGTGGCGCTGGTTATTAGCTGCTTTCTGTACTTCTTCTCGACTTTTTTCTTGCTATTTTCAGAATTTCAAGACATGACTGTTGTTTCTCTGTCCATGATGTGTATTGTAGCAGAAGTAAATATCGCAGAAATATGTAATAGATACAAAGATTAGTACCGGTATTTCACAATGTTCTATAATCCATTAAAAACACAACAAGCTTCTTATTCTATTTCATTTCAGCTTTCCCCGTCTTCTATCCAAGATATCCCTACCAGCACCACTACTTTCTGTCTCCCCATCCAAGGTGACGGCAAACAGAGATATTCAGCAGTAAAAGCTACCAGGAACAACCAAAGAATGTACAGGCAGCTTTACACGTAATGTAGGTCTTATGAACTTCTTGAGCCCACTTTCTTACCACCTAATCACTTTCTCATCACAGCTTCAATGAATTTCCCATTGGTTGGTTGTTTCGATTTCACTTGCCCACACAACGTAGAGACGTATAGCAACTGAAATAGAAATAAATATAGAACAAGAGATAAAAGAATCATTATAAAAGGTCTGAAAAGTGGCAAGTGCTTTTAATCTACTTCATTAATGATTGAAACGTCAATTGAGAGGGTTTTATACTGTCGGATCTCTGCCCCACCCAATAGTGCTGTCAGATAAACGAATACCAGCTCCACTCGGGATTCAGTGACTGTGAGAAGTTTCCCAATGTACAATAGAGATATAAGGAATACTGAGAGGCTCTTGTATTACTTATATACAGCTTTTATCTGTCATGTTTTGGACATTATCCCACCGACTATATTGTGTCTCGAAGCTCACAGAGTAGTAAAGGCGGCAACCGAAATAGATCACAGCAACAGCAGGAATTGGTGATTTGTACATAATTGCATACTTGGCCCTTTGGAAAACTCTTTATTTATATCCAATTCTACCGAGCTATTTAAACGCCTTCATTTCGTCTCCCCGTGTAGAAATGGACTAGGGACAAGACTAAGTAGCTGATAAGTTATAGAGAGTAAGCTGGAACATCATGAAACTCTTAATTCTTTGATCTGTATCTTTTATTCTTCAATTTACCTCAATATACCGAATTGTACAAGTTCTCTATTTCGTCTCTGCATAAGTAGGGGAAAACGTTGTATTAATACTTACGCAGCCAATGTAAGTTGTCTACCGCATACTAGTGGTTATGAGGAAGGTGATAAGCCTTATTTTCCTCCCCATTTCAACTTTTATCGGTCTTTGATTCAGGTTTCCAAGTTCTAGGTTTCGTCTCGCATTGTTGGTGCTCACATAACTGAGATAAATGGATAGTAATATTCAGCTATGTTAACAAAATAGAGTGCTGTGTTCAATATTAGCCTTTATTCTTGTCTTTTAGCAGTTTTTACGACTTATTTATAACTTTTATTCTTCAAACTTGAAGTTATCCTCTCCCGGGCTTTTGCTTCTCAAGCTGTGCTGTTGACAGGATATAGCTATTGAGTAGTAAATACATACTGGCTGTATTAATACATCTGTTTCTAGCAACGATAATCAAAAAATATTCTCTGGGTGTTGATCTCTACTTGGGGTCTGCTTTTCTTGCTTCCCTTTATGACTTATTCCTTCAGTTCTCTCCCACACTCCCTACAGCTGACAACAAGGAATACCGTAGCACCAATATACAATTGGTGGTAACAAGAAGTCTTCAATCAAGCATTTTGTATTGGAAGACAGTGTAGAGCCTATTCTTCTACTTAGTTTCAACTTTTCTTCGTCATGTAATCGATATGTCTCTACGTCCACGTCTCTCCATCATTGAAGCTCACAGTACAGGCTGAAATACTGTTGTAAAACAAATTAGAGAAATCAATAACCAGTTCATGTTCTACTCATAACCTTCAAAAATGTTTCAGGTTTTTTTCACCTCGTCACAGTGGCTTCTTTCGCAAATTATTGATGCCCCCAAGTCTTAAGTTTTGACCTCCCATCCATGATGCCCACATAACCTAGACAACACAGTATAGATATAGGCCAGTGATCATGGGAAGTTTCCAAATATCTAAAAATAGCTGTCAATAACATCAGAACTGTATTTCACTATGCATTTCCTACTTTTTTTCTGGAATTATCGAGTTGGGGAGTCTCATATGTAATCTACTCATCAATGCCACTGCCGCAATAGTGGTTATATAACAGAATAACAGAGTGAGGAAGATGGAAGGTACTCATACGCAATGAATGGGTTTATTCTATACTCTGGGATATTCTATTTGTTTCCATTCAAGTTTCTTCGCTATTTATTCAACTTACATTCCTGCACTTAAATATTGGCTCTCAATCAATGATGTTCACAACAGGAGAATAAGACCATGTATTAAGCCAGTTACAACCTAAGAAAACGTAAAAGCACATTTGACGCGTGGTTGTTGTCCTTTGTCTTGTCCTCTAGTTCATTTCAAACTTCTTGTATCAATATGAGAGTTTTCCACTGCCCTAGTTCTACCCTGCCAACCCACATTGGAGAAACTATGACTGTATAGATATCTATAGCTATGGGGGAATGTGGTTAACTTGACATTTGATGCGGAAGAAGTTTTTTGTTCTTCTAATTCTACTACTTTCCATCTTTTTATCTTCATTTAATCGAATTGACCCTGCCGGTACTGATTTGTTTCGTCTCTCATTTTGAGAGGCTCACTAACTCGAATGTATACACTAATATAAACATAATTAGACAAGAATTAGCTGTATTGCTTCTAGTATTACATACATGCAGCAGCTTGGGTCACTTTTCTAACTGCAATACAGTTTTTTTAATCATTTTAACGATGTATCCCTGTTAATGGCTTTACCTTCCTCAAGTGAGATTCTCCGGACCGAGGTAAACTCAGAAATAGCAGGTAGAAACTGAAATTAACAAATTTATATCACATAATAAAGTCTTTTCGTGAGTTTGGGACTCTTATCTTACTACATTTCAACTTCTTTTGTATATCAATGCCGAGATATTCGAGGTTTGATTTTTGGCTCCCTATCTCCGGTGCCAGCATTGAAGAGATGATTTCAGTATTAGAGAATGCTAGAAGCTGGGAGAAGTAATTAATCACTTTAAACTAGATCTCTAAATGTCCTGAGACTTTGTTTTCTTCCGATTTGAGGTTTTCTTTGCCATTCACGAGGTGTCCCTATCCCTGCCTTTTGTGCTCTTCATCGAGGTAGCGACAGAACAGGGAGAAATTCATGAATAATGAATGGTAGGGACAAATACAACTTACAAAAACCTTTTAATAGATGTTATGTATCTCATACACATCTTATTCTTCTTCATTTCAGTTTTTGTTCTTTATCATATCGACCCATATTAATAGCAGTCCAAGTTTTGGTCCTCGGTCAAGGTGAGCTCAAGGGTACAACTGTTATAAACCTACTCGAGACCAGAAGTAACTTGACAGTTACTTAGAAGTAGTTTTTACTACAGTTTCTGTGAGCTTTTCATCTCTCCTCTCAGATCTATGAAGATATACAGACCCATTGCTTTGGCCTCCTTCCATGATTCCATGATAGTGTGTAAAAGTAGAAAAATAACATGAAACTAACAGGAAGTAGTGGTTAATTGTACCCCAATAGCCATTAAAGACGTCTGGGCACTCTTCCCTTTAACAGTTTCAGCTTATATCTCTCCACTATCGAGTTTTACCTGCGCATGGTATTTGGTCTTTCCAAAAGATATTTTCAGAAGAGGTAAATAAAGCTGCGAAACTTGTCCTCTACAAAGGGGTGTTGAACATGGAACAATAAACCCATGGTGAGCCTACTTGGTGCTAATTCTTAGTAATATTCTGCTTTCTCTATCAGTTCTCAGACTCCGAGGTTCAGCACTCATATGTCTACCTTCAAAACTGAGGTAAAATGTTAATAATACATATCTAGAACAGAAAAAGGTATCTAATGTCTACTAATGGCTTTCAAAAGCTCATTAGGCCTTTTATCCCGTTTATATTCAGTTTTTATTCTTCAATTTACCCAATTCCCAGATCCTGAGTTTGTCCTTTCCATCCACGGTCTGCGGAACAGAGAGGAAAATAGAAGTAGTGGTATGCTAGAGACGGCATAAAAGAGAATCAAGCATGCTGGTAGCTCAATAAGAATTCTATTCCTGTGTAAATCATTGGCTTGCACTTTTGTTGTTTATGAAACATGATAATCCATTCTCCAAGCTGTTCTCTTAATCCTAGTACTGACATATCGAGAGACAACAGCTTTATCACGCCTATTGTGATTGTTAGAAGTTCTTGGTATTACAATTGCACCTGCTTAAGTGGGGTAGACATCTTCCCCTTAGTCATTTCCAGTTTTACTCATCACTTAATCTTCTTTCTTCACTTCTGTCAAGTGTGTCTCAATGTATGAATATCACAGTAGAGGGGAAATACCGTAATAAAACGTATATTGAGCACCGAGAAGTAGTCGGTTACTTATATTAAGACTTTGAAAGCCTTTTGCAGCTCTTATAATACTCCATTTCAGCTTTCTTCTCTAGTTTTGTGGGTTATACCTAGTCCAAAGTTTCGTCTTCCTTCACGACGCCAACATAACGGCGAGAAATAGCACAAAAAGCTATATCAGTGACAACTAAAGCTTTTGGGCTGTACTATTGCAATACGCTTGATGTTTCTGACCTTTTGATTTACTTATTTCAGCTTTTCTTCGTTAAATAGTGGACTTATCTCTACGCCTGCTTTGGGTCTCAGAGTCATAGCCATCAGAACACGGACATAAAACAACTGGGTGTGACAGGAACACCATGAAGATATCTGTTAGCTCTTATTACCTGAAAGCAACATCTCTAGTCTCTCATCTATCTATATTTCATCTTATTGATCTCGATTACTCGAGTTCTACTGAGTCTGTATTCTTGAGACCCACAGAATAGAGGTAAATGGGTAGTATTATATATTTGAGGAACCCCCCGAAGTGATTATTTGAACAATTTCAGCTGTTTGAGTATCCCAGAATGCTTCTTCTATTTCATCCCAGCTTTTATATCTCGTATATCCGTTTATCCTCATGCCATCTTTAGTCCCACAAAGCAAGTTGACTTGACGGACATCAATTGCGAGAATATTACATGCTGGGAGCAAGACTAAGTAGTGAAAGATCTACTAGTTGTCTTCAAGATNCCTCATGCCATCTTTAGTCCCACAAAGTAAGTTGACTTGACGGACATCAATTGCGAGAATATTACGTGCTGGGAGCAAGACTAAGTAGTGCAATATCTACTAGTTGTCTTCAAGAATACTGAGATACTCTTTAATCTCTTCATTTCAGCTTTCATTCGTCATAATAACAAGGTATTCATGCCAATCGATTTACGATACTTATAGCAGAGGTAAACGTAGCTGAAATATGAACCAGCATCAATAGATAGTGAACTTTCGCACGAGCCTCACCCAATATATCTATTTGGCACTTTATTCTACTTCATTTTAGCTTTTCATTGCTATCTATTCTAGTCACGGGAGGCTCTTGGTAGCCTCTCAACCCCAGGTACTTATATAGAGCAGAGTTGAGAATAACAGTAGTATGAAGGAAGAACGAAAAGAAGTTGAAAACTCTACAATAGTGGTTTTCGAGGCATCTTGAGTGTTTGACATACTCCTTTGGCCATTCTTCCCCACCTAATCGGCTTCTTATTACGCATGTGTTATGTCCCACCATATATGCTGTCTGAACAGAGATAAAAACCTGGGTAATGAGTACTTGAGACAAACAGAAGTAATCAATAGTCTAGTGGTTGCTATTATAGACATTAAGAGGCTTTTGTGTCTCTCTATTTAATCTTTTTTCTTCGTTTTATTCAGTTCTGCTAATTCACCATTTGGGTCCCTGCATTTATCATTCAAGGAAGAGAGGTGAACGGAGCAGGGAAACCTATGAGCAGTTAAACTGTTGTTATCGGTAGGATATAGTGACCACATTGAGTGTCCTAAGCTTCTCGATTCACTCTCATTCAACTTTTATTCATTAAGTAATCGACTTTACCTACACCTTAATTTCTGGTAGTTATTGATATCTCACAAAACCTGTAATACTACGGTAATAAAACTTAGAGAGTTCCATTAGAAGATCAATACCGGAAATGATAGTCTACTAATAGCCATTTCAAACGCGATTTGCTTTTTATACAACTTTCTTCCAGCTTTTTTTCCTCAATTAACGGAGATGCCCCTCTCCTCCCCATACCTGATCCTTCTTAGCCGAAGAAAGAATGGGATATATGAAGATGCTGCTCTCAAATTAACAGCAGTAAATAGCTCATATGGAGTTGCCATCTCTTTTCTCACTGCTAGTCAACATTTTGTAGAATCATTGGGTTTCAATGTCATTAATCCCCCTGCTGGTTGGCATCTCTGATGTAGAGAAGAACTCAAGTGTGAATTAAGTCGATAAACCCAGGACTATGAGTTGAAATGAAGTGTTAAAAGAGCCCGAAGATATTCTTTAGCACTTTCTTTTGACAAAATTTATCTTGTCTATGTTTTTAACCACTAATTATTTCGTATATCTCCCACGTTTATGTACATCAATCGTTAGAATAACTCTTAGGGCTGCGGTTAAGCAAGTTAAATATCAAAAAAAGCCAAAATATAATGTGACAAGTAGCTAATCACGTTTCACTAGCCTATCTTGTTCTCTGCCTTCGGTTTTATCATAGTCTCGCTGCAGTAATATTCTTTCTGTGAGGTTTCTCATGTGGAGATCAAATCATGGCTCGGTGTAAATCGATGAATTGATGAAGAAAAGTTGAATTCGAATAGAAACACACTTCCAAAACATTTTCATGAGTGATGATACGTGATTTTGACTGTTATTTGAAGCTGGTCTCCGGTATTTCTGTTTAGATCTCTATTCTTTCAACCGCTAGGGAAAGCTGTCAAGCGCAAGGCGTAAGGGTTTAACGAAATGAAACTGATACGAAGAAGAAAAAGTAGCTTATAATGTTTTTCGTGCTGTTAGTGTGCACTATTTCACTTCTTGTGGTCGTCTGTTTCTAATACTGCTACCTTTACCTCCGTCTGGTAAGAATTGAACCAGAGATATAATGCTGGCGAAAGACTAAAACCGAAACTTGAAGAATAAAAGTTGTATACGGGTACTATAAGAGGCTCATTGTAGCTACTACGACTTTAAGTAGGTTCTTGTCTACCTTATATGTCGCTGGTTTGCCATGCTGATATGTATTTCCTGTTCTGCGAGCATCAATGGGTGACAGAAAATATGACGTAAGGATAAGACGATTCATAACCGCAAAAAGTTAAAAAGTGAAGGGGAGAAGCGACAGGGCAGCTAACTACCTGCAAATATAGTATATGTCACCTCTTTCTTCAGGTAATATGTGTTTGTTCCACAATTACATCCGTTCTGTATGTATCGCCGATAGAGGGCTCAAAATGTCGAATTGAGATACCATGAGAATCGTAGCAGAAAACCTGAGAAGAACTACAAGAGGTCACTTGTTCAAATAAAAATAGTCACTTATGAAGATTGAGCAACTCATCGATGTCTCTGCTACATTTTTCAGCATGCTTGCTGTTTTGCAATCTTCGTAAACGTCAAACCCCAGCCACCATTTATATAAGATTGAAGACTAAAAGCTGAAATCTAACACTTCAAGAGGCTATAGATATGTTGGGTAGTTGTTTCTAGTTTTTAACACTTCCTATTGTCTATATCAGCCACCTATGTCTTTGTTCTCCCTCTTCTGCAAGCATCAGCAATTGAGGGATAAAGTAGAAGTATTCGTCGATCGATTAGCAAATGAAGACTGAAAAGAGCCATACTGAGATCAATAAGATGAAATAAAGAAAGTTAAGAGGCTAGTAACGTTATTTTTAGGTGAGATAAGCTAGTAAATGACTTCGTGATATTCCTGGTACACCTGATTGTTTTATATCCGTGCTTCGAGTGGCACTGATTCGGAGACAAAAAGCTGGTGTAGAGTAAAGTCCACTTTTTAACGTAGAATAGCTGAAATGACGTGGATTAAAATGTCTGGCACATTATTCATGCTTTAATAGTGCAGCTAAAAAGTCTTAGTTGTCACTGATATAGCTTTTTTGCTATTTCTCGCCGTTATGTTGGCGTCATGAAGGGAGACGAAACTTGGAACTACCGATAGGTATAGCTCACATAACTAGAGAAGAAAGCTGAACTGGAGTATTTTAAAAGCTTCAAGAGGCTTTCAAAGTCTGAATATAAGTTCCAACTACCTCTCAGTGTTCCGTATACGTTCTGGTACGGTATTTCCCCTCTACTGTGGTATTCATACATTCAGAGACACTATACAGAAGTAAGGAAAGAAGATTAAGTGCTGCATAAAACTAGAAATGACTAAGTAGAAGACATCTAGCCCATTTAGACAGGTGCAAGCTTAATATTAAGAGCTTCTAGCAAGTACTACAGGTGGACTAAATCAGCTGTCTCTCCATATATCAGTACTAAGATTGCGAGAACAAAGTTTGGAGGTTGAATTATCCCGTTACGTAAACAAGAAAAGTGCTAATAAATGATTTTAAGAGGTGCGAAACTCTGATTGAGTTATAAGCGTACTTAATTCTTTTTTATGCTGTCGCTAGTATACCACTACTTCTATTTTTCTCTCTGTTCCGCAGACCGTGGGTTGAAAGGACAAACTTAGGATCTGTGAATTGGGAAAATTGAAGAGCAAAAGCTGAATATAAAAGGGATAAGAAACTCAAAGAGCTTTTGGGGGCCATTAGTAGATATGAACAATCTTTTTCTGTTCTTGGTACATACGTATTATTATCATTTTACCAAAGTTATGAAGGTCGACATGTCAGAGCTGATCCTCGGAGTCTGAGAACTGATAGAAAAAAGAAGAACATAAGTAAGAATATACACAAAGAGAGTTAATGAGAGGGTCATTGTACTATATTCAATTTTCATTTGCAGTGGACAAGTTTTCCACCTTCACCTACCTAACGATTACCACAGTACAAGTAGAGGCGTATGCAGTGAAAAACTGTACTAGCTGCAACAGAGTATGTAACTAGGACTAACAGAGCCTGATAAACGTACTGAGCCTCTTTTCCTCTTGTATTTCAACTTCTTTCGTTGTTTTATCGACTTATTCTTACACTTACACTTAATGATACCAATATAACCAAGAATATGCTGTGAAAACGGAGACCAATAGGAAAAAAAGTGTACGACTACATATTCACGACCAGGTGAAATATCTGTACCTTTGTATATTATCTATTTTCAGCTTCTTTCCTGATTCAACCGAGTTATTCCAAGTCGTAGTACAAGTATTGACTCTTAACTTGCTAACAGAATAGAGATGAAGAGAGCAATAATATTCAGAAGCAATAGCGAATTGCAGCATTATATTGTTTTGTGCTTGCGACTAGACAATGAATTATGGTTACCTTTATTCATCTATTTCTCTTTCACATTAAATTGAGATATTCTTACCCTTGCGTTTAGCACACATCTTAGACACCAGCACCGGAAGGGAATACTATTAATGAAGACAAATAGACCTAAGATACAACAGGGAGTTTGCAAGCTTCTTGACAAAGCTGTAAAGAACCTCACAGGAAGCAAACCCTTCCCTATTACAAGTTTTTCACTGAACATTCGAGTTATCCCAAGTCCTGGATATTGTCTTTTCAACTATGGTCCCTACTGAACATGGAAAGAAACATAGTATTAATGATGTACTGGTGTTAGCAGAAACAAGCAAATACCGGTATTCTGTTCAAATATTTATAGCTTAAACTTACTCTACTTCATTTGTGCTTTTCTTTTTATGGAAACGAGGCGTCCCATTCTCTAAGTGCTCTCAACTAATCAGGGTGTAGATCTATAAGATGATTGTAGCTCTGATATACCTTTGGTAGTATCAAATAGCTGCCGTATAAACAATTATGTTGGGAAAGCAAATATCAACTACTTTTTGTTGTTGACTTCTGTTTATTTCGTCCATTAAAACGATTTATCAATGTCTACTGAACTTATCGTTGAAGCTCATTCAACAAGAAGAAATACTGTAATAGAATACGTTAGGAGCTCCAAAAACAGTCAATCAGATTTCAGAGTTGTTCTCTTTTACGCCCCATGTCACGTTTAGTACTTCATTTCTGTTTTCTTCAATAATAATACGAGATACTCCAACTCGTCTCACCATAAATACAAATACCATCAAGTCAGATTTTTGCCAAGATATACCCCTCGTAGCAACGCCTTCTTTAGTTCAATCAAGAACAAATTGGTCAATCTATAGCCTACCTTTCCAGTGGCTGCAACTTGTCCAGCTCATCGTCCCTGCTGACTTTTCCTCTCCTAATTCACCTATTTTCAGCAATTGTATCGATTCCTGTCACGAATGTTTCTACTCAGGAATTTTGTATAGTGGAAGAGATCTATACAAGGTAAAGTACCGGTTTTACTTCTCCACCCGCCTAAATATGGCCCAGTGGGCTTTTTATGATAGAGGTCGTTGAGATGCGGAGCATGAATACTAAGGAGACGAAAAGAATAGTGAGGAGGAATATCAAGGAGGTGAAAAGAAACACGACGAGGGATCTTAAGGATACGTCGGCTTTTGAGTGAGCATATCAAGCTATTTACATCACTTTTTCTTGTCTCTTGTCTGTTTTCATCGACTTCTGTAACTCGTCAGGTCTTTGTAAACACACGAAAAGAAGCATTACTAACCCATATTTGGCTAATGACTTTACTAGTGTTGATAACTGGGGATACCTGAGCCTTATGGATACTTCAGATGTTAATCATGTACATTTTCCGCGGTTTACCGTACCGAATGCACCTTTCCTCAAAACAGCCACAACTCAACAATGTACCTTTCCGTAGTAAATACACACCTATTGGAACAAGGACCTCGTTGAGATGATTGCAGATGTCATGGAAACAATATGGAGTCATTCATTGTGTTCTACTGGGGAATATTTCCGACTTTATCTTCTTTTTTCGTATTTGTGTTACCCCACATTTCGACTTCAACCACCCACAGAATCCGCATCAACCATGACAAGAGAGAAACAAACATGCCGATGGAGTTATGGAGACCCAGGCTTTCTGTTGCACCCTTTTGTTTAGTCAAAACTCGTGATTTTTCGAAAATTCGAAAATTCATCATTTTGCCTGACTCATGGTCAGGAAAAATTGTGAAAACCGCCCAAATCTGACTTGCTGACTAAGCAAGATTTTTGAATCTAACGGGATTACAGCTTCCTCATCAAGCGTAGATGAAACTTCAGAATGGGGCGAGTAGGAATGTATCTTTTGTTTCCAGTTTTGATGTCGTCTTTGTAGTTTTTTCCTCCAAAGAAATCGCAAAAAAAATATTTCCCCCTTGATTCGGCACTTTTCGGTTTTTTTTTTCATTTTGAGATTTTTAGGAAAGCTTATTTCACCAAAAGTGACCAAGTCGTGGGAAGTTGAGAAAAAAATAAAAAAGTCGCATGTCTGGAAAGTCACATATATCCAGCTCAAACTGCTCTCCCGGAGCTCATGAGTAGTAATCCGCTTTCTGTTTCCAGCTTTGCAATTTATTTCGAAAGTTACAGAGGTATTAAGTTGACAAATTGTTAAGTTTCTAATGTCGCTGTTATGGCCCCAATATGCATCATAGAGACTATTATGTAGTACCCATCTACTCAGGGCGCCAAGCTCTATACTATTATCAGGTTGATTGGCCTGATTATAGCCTCTGAGCAGTGTTGTGGCGGTTTGTAACATTAAAAAAACTGTTTTTTGTTCAGACAGCCTCAATAACGTCCAAACTCGATTAGCGAAGTCAGATTGGAGATGGTGAGGGTCGGGGCTATCCAAATCTACCACTTGTATGTGTTTGAGAGCTATGTTTCCCGTTTTCGGTTTTTTTTCTCGTTTTTCTCCGAGTTGAACGACTTCGTGTCTTTAGCCCCTTGTTTAAGCTTTAAGCTTTTTCTTATCGGTATTTTTCGATTTTTCTCAAAAATCTGAATACTCACCTTTGCTGAAAATTGGTGGTGGAAATGGAGTGGTTGCAGCTTCACTACTGGAAAAACAAGTGCCCCACCCTATTATATGAAACTTGCTGATTACAAATATACTGTCGGTTTTTCTGTATGAGCAAAAACGACGGTTATGCAAGATTCTCGTTTAGCTCAAGTGCCAAAAATCAATAATTTAATGGGGTGTGGGTCAGGCAAAAATTTTAGGATTTTAATTTTTTTTGAAATACTGATGTTAGAGGGTCAAAAGAAGTATCACCCGGATCTTTGGAGATGTAGGACATCAGTGATATAGCTGATATACTCGTAGTACCAGTATGTGGCTTTTTAGAGACATTTCAAAACCATGATTTTGATTACTAATCAACTTTAGGCAACTATAAATTCATAATTGAACTTGAAAAGGCTCATTAAAAAGTGTCCGTAGGCGCCAGCATGTTTGAGGCTTCCTCCCTGATATATTTTTCTTGTCTTTCTTCAAACTTTTTATCGCATGTTATTTTTGCAGTGAGTTTGGGGCACTGAGTTTGGATAAGTTCGAGTTCGATGAGAAAGATTCATTGAAAGCCAATAACCGGCATATTAGGCATATAGCTATAATGCATTCTAAAAATAATAAAAAATAAAAATTCTGATGTTGCACATACCAGTAAACCACCTGATTTATCTCCAATTTACTTTCAATTCATGTCCAATTCAATTCCAATTTATTTCGCATTTGTTTTTCTTTTTATAACCCTCAAGGTTTGGTTCATCGCCTCAGGGCATCAGTCTCGTAATCAGGTGATCGAAACTTGACTAGTTGAAATCACAGAAGCTGAATACCCAATGTCTCAGAGGGACTCTGTTATTAAGACTGACTCATGAGCATGTCTCTGTTGGCCTCAAAGACATCACTATTGAAACTAGATCTAAGTGGGCCAATATCAGTATAAGTTGCTAAAGACATTTCACTTGCTGAGGATCCGGTGTGGCACTTATTGACTCAGCTGTTCGCCACCAATTTATATTAACATTTTTGAGTTATGTCCCAGACGTAATGAGTCGAACGAAAAAGTAGAAGCGGAGTATGAGAAAAAGAACAGCAAGAAATGTACTGTACTTGTATAAATCAGGCTTTATTTTTCTACTGAGTTTGACCCGATACTTGTACCAACAATATCTTATCTTATCTAATGTGTCTATTCCCTCGTGCATCATTCATGCACTGGGGGTCAGCAACACACAGCATTCCATCAACAACCAGCAAGTCATCGCTTGAAACTGCAGAAAGACTCGAAAAGGATTCGTTTGACGTCGTATAAGATGAACAGGACCTTTTTACAAGTACAAGTACTGTACAAGTATGACTTCTCTCTTTATATTTCAAGTTTTGCGGCCACAAACTCTGTCATGACATACTCCTTCCATTTTGATCATGCAACAACATTGGAGTGGACCCAACATATTTACAAGTAAGGGCTGTGAATGGGATCCGATAATGAAAAAACAGCACGAAACGACTGGCTTCAACTGCACGAACTTTCCCACGTTCTGATTGTAAAAGTGCAAGTATATCGTACTGTCAGATTTTGACTGTCAATTCCATGAACACTACGATACTTGAACAGCTCCCTGGATGGCGAGCCCCTGAATCCTTTGCCACAGCTACGAATGATAATAATATCTTACAGCACACACGAAAGACAAGTGGAAACAGCCCTACGGCCAAGAAGAAGGCGCCATTTTGCATTCTATTAAACAGTATTGTAGTTGTACTTGTCGTCTGTTTCTCTGGCAACTCACTAGGGGTGTTGTTGTGAGAGGTGGAAACGGACTACTCGAATGATGGATCGATACAGTTATTACCACTTGATAGAGATCCAAATGTAGAGAGTTAAAACTGTTGCAATATATTATCAAAGTTGACAGCAATAACATCTTTCCCCACCTGAATCCGACCTGTGGCAACATAAATCAGTTTCTAACCAGTTAAACGACCGCATTTCAGGCAACTACCATGAAAGATATATCTAAATGATCATAAGACACTCATCCGTCTAATGGTAGTATGATCATCATGAAATAATTCATTCTGGACACAACATCTCAGACATTCTAATAAAGTCCACATGTGGCAAAACCTTACTTGTTCGGAAGTCCATAACTGCACTAAAACCTACACACGAAATACTTGATACAGAATTATGCATTGCATTCCACCAAGCTGGAGACTACGATACCAGACACCCTCCACATTGTATTAAGATACCTTATCGTAAGTTCATACCGGTACCAAAAATAGCTCCGCGTGGAGTGCATTTTGTGATGCATTTCCTTCCAAAAAGGGAAATGTAAGCGAGCAACAAATAACCTGACTTGCTGCCAATGCCTAGATGTTTCCTTGTTATCGTTTCACTTGTGCAGCACACACTCTGCTTCCTCAGATCTTGATATCCATTTGTCCGAAGGCTTTTATTTCATTATCACGTATGCACTCATCGCTCCGATGAAAAAGGTATTGTAAGAGGGCCTACGTTCTGGAAGACAGTGGAATACCTATCTTTAACTGATCTATGGCCAAAATATTTTTTGTTCATTAAGTTAAATTAATTTATAGATCAATTTTTGTATCGATTTTGCAAGACTCATTCAAGGTAGAGTCTCTGGAGCAACACCTTCACGCCAAAGTACACCTGAAAACAGCCATATCATCATGAGAAGCTCATTTTGGTTATCTACACAGCTGGATATATCCATACGACAATTTTTTTCACCTCAAAGCCGAGTTTTACGCAAAACTTCTGCTTCACTCTACATAATACGACCCCAGATTCGAACTTCAAACACGCCCAACATCAGCATGAGTAAGATTCATTGAAAGCCAATAACCGGCATACTAGGTATATAGCTATAATGCATCTTAAGAATAAAAAACATCAGACCTCTCAGGACAACACAGAATACACTGACAGAGTCGTAGTGCCGAAGGCTTCCCAGTAGAGCACTTTATCGGGCCCAAATCCTTGGTTTTTCAAAAATTCAAAAATCTGCCATTTTGTCTGACCCACCATCAGGAAAATTTTGAAAAACGACCAAATCCGACTTGCTGACTAATCAAGATTTTTGAATATAACGGGTTTCACACATCAAGAGTACCATTTTATGAAACTTCAGGCTGGGGCGAGTTCGAATATACCACAAGTTTTCCCTTTGGACTTCGTCTTCGTGGTTCTTTCCTCCGACAAAGTCGCGAAAAAAATATATCACCCCTGAATTCGGCACTTTTCGGTTTTTTTTATTTTTAAGAATTTCAAAAAAGCTTATTTCACCAAAAGTGCCCAAGTTGTGGGAAGTTGAGAAAAAAAATAAAAAAGTCGTATGTCTGGAATGCGATATAGAACTAGTGGAAACTACTCCCCTTGATCTCAGGAGTCATAAGCTGCTGTCTGTTACTCGATTTACAATTTATTTCAGAAGTTACCATGATCTGAAACTGGCTGTATTGTATGTTTCTAGAATTGAAATCATGGTATTAATATGTGCTTTACAGAAAGGAAAACATATCCAATACACTTTTATCGGCAGCCCGTATCCTTTCGTATGTTTTCTCAGTCTTTCACTGGTCTCTGAGCGGAATTGTGGCAGTTTAAATGTTTGTAAAAACTTGTTTTCGAGCAAACAGACGAAGAATATTCTAAATTGAACTTGGAATGCCAGGTTCATGATAGTGCGGGTCGGGGCTATCTAAATATACCAGCCACTAATGTCCTAGCAACGTATTGCCCGTTTTCGGTTTTTTTTCTCGTTTTTCTCCAGCTTGCCCGACTTTGTGTCTTTAGCCAGAATTTTTAAGGTTTAGGCTTTTATCTCGAATTTCTATTTTTTCCGCAAAAAGGCCGAAACACTACTTTTCTGAAAGTGGGTAGTTCGAATGGGGTGGTTCTACTGGTTCTGCTACAGAAGTAGAGCAAAAATATGGGTATTTGAAGCATTCTGATTACTAATATACTCTCTGTTTCCTTATAGCAGTATTATTGATGGAGACCCAGATGTCATGTTCAGCTCAAAATGGTCAAAAATTGCAGTTTTCTTGGGGTGTGGGTCAGACAAATTTTGCGATTTTTAGATATTTCAGAATAATGATGCTAAAGGCACAAAAAAAGCTTCATCAGATCCACCGGGGTTTCAGTACTTCAATGGTATGGCTGATGTGTTCTTAGCCTCATTATGTGGCGTCAGGGAAGCTGTTCTCTGTAGTTATTTTGCTTACTAATCAGGTTTTGAAAGCTTTTTCTAGCTGATTGGGCTTGAAGAAAGCCCTGATAAGATGTTTATACTCATCAGCGCGACTAAAGCTTCATCCCTGATATGTTTTCCCTCTCTTTGGCTGAAATTTTTGGTACACGTTATCTATGCACTGACTTAATGATAAGGCAGTGAGCTAGACAATGGGGGTTGGGATTTTGGAAACATAAAAGAGATGAAATTGCAACGAATGATTAGGCAACACGCTTTCAGTTGCCTATACTACTAATGGGGGTCATTCGAAGGTTTTAAGTGTTTTATCAGTCTTCCGTCATCAGCACTGAGTGATTCCGAGAGAAAAAGGCAGGCGCAGAGTTAAGTCCACTATTTAACGATGAAAAACTGAAATGAGTAAACAAAAAGGCCAAGCTCGCTTATCCTGCTGAGACTTATAAATAACTAGTGTTACTTGTCTCTGGATACAATAAGTCCTCGCTATGCCAGCGCCATAAAGGAAGGAGGAAACATAGGGCTACCGGTAGGTATAACTCACGTACCTAGCGAAGAAACCAGAAATGGAGTATTTCAAGACCATTAAGACGCCTTTAAGAACTGAACGTAAGCAACTGACTACTTCTCGGTGTTCCATATACGAACTAGTACTGTATTATCCCTCTTCTGTGACCTCAATACACAGTGAGACATAGTGTTGGCGTAAGGAAAGAAGACTAAATGATGAATAGGAATAGAAATAAGTAAAGGGGGGAGACCTATGCTGTTTATTCAGGTGTAACAGTCAGATTTCATTCTTTTAGCAAGCACCACAGACGTACTAAAGCTACTGTCTCCCCATATTTCAGTACTAAGATTACGAAGAGATAGTTGGATTATCTCGTCTAGAAAACAAGGAAAGTGATCATAGTAAAAGAAAGAGGTGTGAGTTACTGTAGTTTCTCACTAAGATGCCTGGTTGCCTTCTATGCCGTCGCTAGGATATTAATACCGTTATTTTTCGCTCGTCGCTTAGACTGTGGATGGGAAGCATAAAATGAGGATCTAGGATATTGGGTAAATTGAAGAATAAAAGTTGATTACCAGAGGTACAAGGGGCTCAAAGAGTTTTTGAGTGCCACCAGTAGACATTTGGCATCCCTTTTCGTTCTTGGTATCGTTTATTGCCATATGTCTCAGTTGTGAAGGTGTGCAGGTGAGAGCTGAACCTCGGGATCTGAACAGAGTCGAATTACCGATAACTGATACAGCAAAGCAGTATATAAGTAAGAATTAACACCAAAGATGTTATTGAAGAGTGCATTGTGCTACACCCAAGACTCATTTACAGTGAGCAAGTTTCGCAGCTTCATCTACCTCTTCTGAAAGTATCTTCCGGAATGACCAAAAAACCATGCACAGGTATGACTTGACTATAGAGAGATAAAAGCTGAAATTGATTAACACAAGAGTACCCTAAAGTTGTCTACAACTTAAAACTTAGAAATAACCACTATTTCCTGTTAGTCATATGTTTTTCCTATACTTTACATGTTCTGTGAGCAACTTGTATTTAGAGACAAGAGCACATTACTAAATATTTCGATATAATGGTTGATAAAAGCTGTACAGGAGTAGCCTAAGATGCTGATTGGGATATAGAGGAGTGATGGTAACTGACAACCAACTTTCTGATGCCATGGGTACCTCAAGACGCTAAATCAACCTCGAATGTTTTACCATCATGTACTACGTAGGCAAGAAAATGGGTCTGTATTGCACAATAGATTGCAGAGAAGAAGCTGAAAAGAGCAGTGAAAAGTGGATCTTTACAGTATTAACTGCTATCAATAGGTAATAGTGAAGTTACTCAAGTCTCTAATAGGTTTTTTAATGGTTTTCCATCGTGTTCACGCGTAAAATGGCACAGACAAGAATTCCGATTAGTACAACTTGGTAGTACGAATCACGAAAGCTGAAATGAAGTAGAATAAAGATAAAAAGAGGATATTGGTATTTATTAGGGGGTGTTTGAAGTATACCACCATCCTAACCATTTACATCTCTGACATATATTTCCGTTCTGTTAGCAACCGGATGAAGGAGAAAAATGCAGGCATGGGAACACCTCATTAAAAGAAAAGAAAGTCCAAATCGAACAAGACAAGTTGCTTAGTATATCTAGCAAAGCATAATGAAGAGACAAAGTATTTTTTCACTCGCATATATATTACCAAAGCTCTCTATCTCTTTCTACTGCAGGCTCAGATATCGAGAGGCTGAAATCAGAAACAGAATAACTCGATTGAATAACAAAGACAAGCTGAAATGAAGCAAGAAAAGAAGCTCGCATTAACGAAAGGGTGTACCACTGTCAGAAGTAACTTGTCACAGGCAGCTGGTACCAGATACTGAAACATTTATGTTTGTTTTGAGAGTCTCGTAAATGGAAGGGAAAGCCATTGTCTGGCTTCTTTCGATACAATGGCTAAAAAGCTGAATAGAACTTAGAGAAATGACCCAGAATGTTGAGTGTGGATGCTGCTGTAGTATCTGCAGCTTTTTCTCGTATAATTGTCTCCCACACATGTATTCCTCCTGCTGTGGGAGCTTTGTAATTGGAGCGAGGGAATCCATATGTACTGAAGGGTGAATTCGATTAAGTGACGAATAAAAAGCTGGAATCAAGTGGAAAAAGAAATCCAGGACATCAAACAAGCGTCAAATGTTCAGTTGACGCATTCTCCCTCGGTCTGTAGTTTTACCCACCCATGGTTTCTCCATCTGTCACCATTGGGTAATGTGGGCTTCTAGGAAAGAGTTTGAGATATGGATATCATATTCAATAAAACAGGAAAAGCCCAGAGAAAGTACTTGTAGAAGAGAAGACCCAAAGCAGTTAAAGAGCTCTTCAAAGATCATTCGTGCTTCTGGATGTTACTGATTCATGATTTGGGCGTATTTCCTCTGTTTTGAGCATCTTCGAACCGGAATGCAGGTGTAGAGCAAAGTTGATTAAATACCGAAGATAATTGAATGGCAACCAATGATAGATCCCAGGGTATACAGTAAGCTAATATCTTGCGAATGAAAACCTTCTATCTCTCCAGGCTATATTTTTTTGTTATATGGCCACTGCTGTGGCAGCCACATTGATGAGTAGAATACATTTGGGATGATCCAACTCGAGAAATTGTAGAAAGAAGGTAGTAACTTGATAATAGAGAATGTTATTAATCACCCTAAAACTTCTTCTAAATATCGAAAAGCTGTTCCTCATCCATAGCCTATATCTATGCTGTATTATTCTGTTTTCCAAGATCGAGGTTGAATTGTGAACTCGAAGATTAAGCGAAGGAAGTCAGTGGGGCATCTTGAATAAGCCTTGAATTGTTTATGAAGACTATTGGTAGAGGCTAAAAATAAAAGTCTTTTTTATGTCCCTGATATGTTTTCCTACCGTATTTCAACCTGTACCGTGAACTTCATTGATGAAGAAACATAGACGTATTGATAAATCAATTAATTGACGCGAAAAGTAGAAACCAAGTAGAAGGAAACGTTCATGACTGTCATATACACCAAACTGTTTGACTGATAACTTTTTGCTACCACAAGATGCATTTTAGTGTATATCCCTATACGGTAGTGTCAACATTATGGTATGGTGGAATTAGTCGCAGAGTGAAGCAAAAAAGGTAGACATGAGGTAGAAAAAAACCCAGAAGCTTTATACCACTCCTTATTGCTAGAAAACAGTACCTTTTATAGAGCCAGTATGGATTTATTACTCTAAAGCGCTTTCCTATCAACATCACAGTGCTCAACTGTCAAAGAAATGATAGGGATAAGTTGGTAGGAACCAGTAAAAGTTGGGAATGGAGTGAATAGAGGTCTAACGGTGCTCATTAGACCATTACGGTATCACTGGTTACCTCTTGCACCAATTACCATGTACCACAGCTATACTTACCCCTATGCGCATCATCGATGGAGTGATATATCATGGGCTAAACATGTTGATGAATAGCAGAATAGAAGCAGATATAAATACTGGAAAGTAACCAATAGAAGCTAAGCAGGTGAATAGTAGGTAATGGTCAGCTTCTTCATGTCTATGGTACATTAATGGACTCTATTACTCTCTTTTGTGTATGTATCTTTGGGAAGACGGAAGTCACGGTTGTTAAAAATCGATAAGTGGAAGAATAAAAGATGAAATGAAAGATAATAGAAAGTTGAGGGCTTTCTAAGTTTTCGGTGTTTAGTATATTGCTGCTTTCTATTTTCCATAGTATATGATTTCCTTGTATTTTTCCTCTCGTAAGTCAGCAACTCGCAGGAACAAGATGCCTGCGTAGGGACGACACGGTAAACTGACATTGAGGTGACCGATTCAAATGAAATAAACCACTTGGAATGACAGGAATCTTTTACTATTCAGTTGAATACACTTTGTAGTTGCTGACATCAGATCAACTGTATATTTATCTTCTCTGTCAGCGTCTTAGATGGGAGACATACACCCTTGGTAAACAATAACCTGTAGCGATGAAGATAAAAAGCTGCAAAGACTGATAAGAATGAGAGTGGAAAGTTGGCCAGTCTCATATTGTAAGATTAGCAGCTTCTCGCTTTGACTGAACATAAGGCAGAGCTGTTGTTTCTCCATTGATTGGTAGGCACTGATGGGGGAGCAGAATCATAGTCAGACAGAACTCGATGTGTTGAGGGATATAACCGGAAAACGAGCAGGATAAAGAGTCCCAATGGTTACAATAGCTGCTATCATGTAATGGGCAACTTAAGTCTGTCTCTTTTAAGTATGTTTTTATACTGTATATCTCCTTGTTCTGTGAGCTTCGTGAATGGAAAAACAAACTGCACATGTAGAGATCTTGATTATCTGAAGAGTAATACCGGTATTAAGCCTGCTTAAATGCCCAGGACGTTTGAATCAGTTAATAATAAGCAATTGATATCTCATTAGTGTCTCCACTATATTTTATTGTCACATTTCTCTCTGTGCCGTTTATATATGTAAATAGAAGAAAAGTCTGGTGTAGGAACTATCGAAGAATTGATATAAAAAAGTTGAACAGAAGTGAAATAATGACCTAAAGATATTCTTCTTAGACTATAGTGTAATATTTGCTACTTATTGACGCCATGTGAATGTATTATGCTTTCAATAACCTCTCTTCTGTGATCGTTAAAAATTGAGTGAGCAGCAAGGGTGGTAAAGATGAATAGACGAAGAAGAAAAGGTGAATTAGAGAAATATAAGAAGCTCCCAATGTTATGGATGACTACTATAAGAATATTTAGTACTACTTGTTGTTACTAAGATATCCGTACGCTTTAATTCTCTCTAATATATGTGTGCCGAAGATCGAGAGGCTTGCAGTCGTGGGAATAGGTCGTTTGATTGCCGGATAAAAACCAATATGAAGTAATACAGAGCTAGAGGCCTTTATTATGTCATCAGCGTGAAGTCTCTCACCTTTGTTTTCGTCGATACTTGCCTATACTACTTACTACTTCCCTCTG
This sequence comes from Yarrowia porcina, assembly GCA_900519025.1. Taxonomy (NCBI): domain Eukaryota; kingdom Fungi; phylum Ascomycota; class Dipodascomycetes; order Dipodascales; genus Yarrowia; species Yarrowia porcina. The sequence goes on along the minus strand of ULGT01000024.1, from coordinate 121,271 downwards.
CCAGCATCTCTCATTGAGACACAGACGAGATAACTTGATAAATCATAGAAGAAAGTTGGACTGAACAGATTTAAGAAGCACAAGACAAATTTTATAACTATTTGTAGCTCTGGGAGCATTATTTCTAGCCACCAATTTCAACTTATGATGCTTTTCTTTCTCTCCAATCAGCATGATATGAAGACATGGTGGAGCCGTAGGGCCATAAACGAATAATGACAGAGAAAAACTGTAATACCATGGAATGAGAGACTCATAACGCTTTACAAGGCCTATAGTAAACAGCTGGCTACCTTCTGGAGTCACCAGTAGTTACTAGCTGTACTTCTCCCTTCTTTGTGAACCTCATAGTTGAAAAACATGATGTCGAAGTATGCATGTCGATAAATGATAAAAAGAATCAGAAAATAACCGGATAGACTTTTCTATGTCATTCTAGATAGGTGTAGCCTCTTCATTGTCAACTTCTTGCTACTAATGAGTATCTATTAAAGCTACTATCACCCTCTTTTGAAATGTGGCTACAGGGAGATATCATTGCGTTTGGAATATCTCGTATAGTGAAGCAAAAAAAGTACAAATGGAGTGAGACGAAGTGCAGAGAGTGGTGAGCACACAATTAAAACACATTTCATAACTTTACGTGGTAGACAGTATATGGTTACCAGTGTATTTCAATCTGTTCTGAAGAACAAAAGAACTACAATGTTCATTTAGCTGATGATCTACTCCTAGTTAGCTCTTGTTGTAATTCTAGTGTATTACTGCAACCAGCGTACTTATATCCCTTCTCTGTGATAACCATACACCAGAAGTTACTGCTGACCAAGATGTTGACAGAACAGGGATAATTATGACATTAATATACACAAGGCACAGTCAAATGTGTGTGATAGTCTAGAAATAGTTAGCCAAAAGATCTTTAACGTCTTCTCTAACTTCATTTCAGCTTTTCTCTGTCGTCTATTTGTAAATCCCTATACCTGTATTTTGTCTCTCCACTACGATGCGGACGGAACAGAGAATGAAACCAAATGACATCGAATCAGTTAGGTTATGAGGTGCACAGATGTCTATAAGCTGCTTTAAACACAATTAAAGACCTATTTTTCTTCTTTATTTTACCTTTTCTTATTCAATATCGAGTTTTACACGTCCAGCATTCTTGCCATTTCACCTGATGGACATACAGGGTGCAACTAATAGTAATACAAAGTCGAACTCAATGCTACTGAAACTGGCCTGCTGTTCAATCCAGGCTACATCAGCCTCGGGTGCGTCTCTTTACTCTTTATCTCACCTTTCTTTTTAGTTATTCTTGTGGTCCAGAGGCGAGGATCAATCTCTCGACCGTGATGGTTGGGGAAAAGACTAATGGAAAAGACTAATGCAATTCTACTTTAAACTACGACTACAACATGCAAGCAGTTATATGTCAGAAGCCGGCCAATAATGTCTTGGGTCTCTCATATCATTATGTTTCAGCTTTTTAACGTTGAAAAGTTGAGTGACACCTGCGAACACTTTTTGTTCCCCACTTAGATATTTGCAACAGAGGGAATGTAGTAGGAATACATAAAACCTACAACAGAGAGTGTCGTGTAGCATAATGACAGCCCAATTAACGACCTGAACACTTTATATGTCTTGGTTTCATCTTTCAAGTCTCATTAATTCGAAATATCCCTATGTGAATTTTGTCCCTAGTCCGAGGGTCTGACACAACAGCGTTAAATACGAGAGAAATACATGTTGGCCGGGAAGAGAAAGTAAATAGCTTACTAGGGATCATTATTATAATCACTGTTTTTTCTTATTTGTTGATTCGTATATTTTGATCCAGTATTAATCGAGTTGCCCTAAGCCATGGGGTTTTGTTTCTCCATCCATCGTGCAAAGAATAGAGGTATACATCGCGCCGGGACTAGAAATCTCAATGTAAAGCTGCTGCTCGATGGTCTTCAGCAATAGAAATGTTTTGGTTACTTTACCTTACTCTAATTCAACTTTTCTCTTTCAATAATTCGCGTTATGGCAGAGCCCTTATGCGTTTCAACCCATGAAACATACAGAGCAGGGGCAAAATTAGTATTTCAAATTAGTATAAAGGGAAAATGTACTCATGAGCACTTAACATTGTCAATAGTACTCCTATATTGTCTCTCACCGGCTCGTTTTCAGCTATTTTCTTCTTATTCCCAACATATCCCAGGTCCTGGTGTTCTTCGGTGGTATGTCAGAGACAAGCATAGCGATGTTAGCTAAAAACGACAGTGTGAAAGACTTATACACTAGATATGCTTGTCAATAGATATCTAGTAACAGCCTGTCTCTTATTCTGCCTCTTTTTCCATCTCTTCTCCGTCAATGGTGTTCAATCCTTTCTTCTATTTTTTTGGATATATGAAGATTGTGTTTTAGAATGCCTTAATGAATTGTAAAGACAAAAAGAGATAACCAAACGTCTACCACTGGCCGCATAGAGTATCATGGACATTTTCAACCTTTTCATTTCAGCTTTTTGTAATCAATGAATCGACACATACTCTCGCCCAGACATAAGAGTAGTCAAAAAGGCGGAAAAAAGATATGTGCAGTTGTAAGGAAGATTCAGTTGAGATAATTTGATGTATGCTTATACTTAGAGACATCTAAGTGATATCAGTCCGTTATTTTAACTCAGTTACGTAGATATCTCGTCTCGCTATTCAAAGACTTGAGCAGAGAAGAGAAATAGAGTAGAAAAATGATGCAAGCTACGCAAAGCAGTATTGAGGTGCACAATGAGCTCTTTCAAAATGTCTGTAGCATTTTACTTCGTCTTATTTGATCTCTTCTTTACCAATTCATTGAGTCATCGCTACGTACTAACTCTTACCATGCCAGCTGACAGAGGAGGGGCATCTACGAGAGTAGAATATGCCAGCGACAACAAATAATAAGTAGATAGCAGCTAGAAGCCGTATCATACCTAGTGAGACTTTCCCTTCATTTCAGCTTTCTTTCATCTATATCTTCAATATCGAGTTTATTGATTTGTTTCTCCAACGAAGATGCTTCGAGAACAGGCCTCTATGTAACCAAATACATACCAGCTGTAACCATACAAGGGGTACTACACAACCAGAAACTGTGAAACATTATCAGCTTGTTTTTGTATTGTATTAAAATTTATGTTTGCTATTTAATCGAGTTTCTCCGGTCCGATGTTCCGTCTCTTTTTAGGCAATGCTCAAAAACAGATAAATATAGGAAAATCAGCTACTAATAACTGTAACAAGCTAATAGCACTAAACTATTAGCATTAAAGACACTGAAAGCTTTTGATGTCACTCGATGTGATATTTTTTTGCCAGTTTACGAGATATTCTAATGCAACCAGTTTGTCTCCCCCAATGAAGCGGCAGAAACAACAGTGATAATGTCGCAGTGTTATATACTAAAGGTATTAATAACTAATCAGATGCCTAGCTGGAGCTACAAGTTACCCCTTGTATCTCTCGTATTTCTTTTTTTCATCTTTTCCTCTTCGAAATATCAAGTTTCCCCAACCCCTACCATTAGTCTGTCTATCCATGATGTGGGCAAAAGGGACAATAATGTGGTAGTCGTATTAATCGAATAAAAGAGATATCTAATACTCTACATCACTAGCAGAAGAAACGTTTAGGCCTCTTTTCTAGCTTGCTTTCAGCTTTTGTTCGTTATTTAACTGGTTTTCCCTCACACTTTTTGTCCCTCAAATTTTCATGCCACAGCTCAGAGAGAAATACTGCATAAAAAGATTTCAGTAACTACAGTACAAGAAGTTTAGTGCTGTTTAATATTGGTAGTAAAGAAGTTCAGAAACTTCTCACTTCTCTCCAATTCCTTCTATTCTCCCATTTATCAGACTGTACAAGTCCTTCAGTTTTCTAACAATCTGAAATACTCGCAGAAGAGAGGTGAAATTAGAAATAACACGTACAAATAGCGTAGAAGGTGACTAGAGATGTTCTTTCAGCCGCTAAGACATTTTAGGTGTTGTCATACTTTCCCTTCTATTTTTTTCGCTTCTTACCGATTCATTCTCGCACCATACTTCTCTAAAGATTATGAAGTGGACAGAAAAAGGATAAATGTGATATGGCAATGAAGAAGGGACATCTGTAAGTGTAAAATAAAGTGCAGTCGGTCTTCTAGACTGTCAGGACATGTTATGTTTCCGCATTTCAACTTTCTCCGTTATCCATTCCCATACCCCAACACTTGAGTTTATTCTCTCCAAGATGATGCTGACAGAGAAGAGAGTAAAGCTTTCGGAATATATGTCAATGACAGACTTAAGTGCCCTGAAGTCTACTAATGGCTGTAATGAGCGTGTTTGGCCGTTTATCTCTTGTAATTTCAACTTTTCTCTTCTATGTATCGAGTTTTGCCTGTTCACGAATCTTGTCATTTCACCTAATATCTCCAGAGGGTATTCAAAAGTAGCAACAGAAGTAATAGATACCAGAACAGAGGCATTTAATATAAAACATTATCAAGTCTTTAATAATATCTTGGGATACTTCTCTCACTTTATTACAACTTTTCTTTGCCATTTTGCGGAAGCCTTCCTACTCGTGCGTTTCATCTCATCAAGAAGCTGGAATAACAGAGAGAAAATCACGAATTTTATTGACTAGAGACTTGAATAGATGACGTTTTACTTACGTCTAACTACCTCGAGTGCCATGGACCTCTTAAATCTCTTCATTTTCAACTTAAAGTCAGACTCTGGAGCTCTACCTGTGATGAGCCTTGCCTCTCCGATTACAATAATTACAATAGAGATAGGTCGAGCAAAAATTGAAAGGAACCTCAAGTGAGAACGATATACAACACCTTAAAGTCCTAATAAATGTGTTGAGAGCTTTTGTTTGATTCGTTTCAGCTTTTTTCTTTCAAGTATTCAAGCTAATACATGCTGAATTTGCCTCTCTAATTAATCCTGGAGCTCACAAAACATAGTAAATTACAGAGATAATGTAGACCAGTATTATTTAAGGGTTCAAAACCGCTAATCTGTGGACAATAGAACAATACTGATCTTTATTTGGTTATTTATTGACTATCTCATCGACTTGTCCCATGTTTAGTTTTTTGTCTCTCTGTGAAAACAACACAACAGATGTAAGCAGGACAGTGAAACTACAGAAAGTGCACAAGAAGTAGCCAATGATGGTCTTAAGGCTATATCAGTGACCTTGGCGTCTTCTGCAACATTAATTTCGGTTGCATTCACTGATATATTCACTTGCCGCTGCACCCGTCTCTACATTCTACGTCGGTGTTCACACAACAGGGCGAAATGCTGTAGTAGAAACAACAAGGGACATCCAGAAGTTGACAGCTAACTACATATAAGCCCAAAAGCACGATAAGAAGCTAACTAAACCCGATTTCAACTTTTTTTGATCTTCTACTCGAGTTGTCCACACACAGCATATTAGCTGACGTTGACAGAGAAGAGAGATATGCTGTAATACTTGAAAACAGCAACAGAACTAAGGGGTGGAAAACATTAATATGGTCTTAAATGCCCATTTGCATATTCTTCTTGCTTTATTTCAGCTTTTTTTTCGCTTTGTACCGAAAATTACTATGCGTGCATTTCCATCTCAAGAAGTTGCTGACAGAATAGAGGGTAATACAAGAATAAGACAAACTAGGAGTAGCAATAAGTAGCTAATTATATACCAGTAGTCGTTTAAACTAACACTAGATCTACTTTGCTTTCAATTTCAACTTTTATATTTCTTTTAACCATGTTTTAAGGAGATACAGTTTCGTTTATCCAACTTACAAAACAGAGCATGCTATCGTTAAGTTATATGCGAGAGACATAAATAGGTCACGCGCTACCCTTCAATAGCAATAAGATCTCTTTTATGCACTAATTGTACTTCTCTATAGCTTTTCTCTTTTAATATATCAGATTTTCCCACACCATTATTTGTCTACCCATCTCGATTCTCTTGAACTGACAATAAAATAGCATAATTGTGTACGAATTGCTTCCAAAAGTAGCTAAATCTATACTAAAGGTCTAAGAGCCACATATTGTGCTCTTATCCCAGGTCAGTTCATGTTATATTCGCAAAATAATGACTTATACCTGTGACTTGTTTTACTGCTCGATACTGATGGACACAGAAAAGGGATAATCGATGCAGTATTGTAGCCAAGACCACCAATAAGCTAGCAGTTACTCTCTATGAGTAGTCTAAAGCACCGCAAGACCTGTATCTTACCCAAATTCATTTTATTGGTCCCAATTTCCACAGGCTATCCTAACCAGTGTTTTGTAACTTCAAAAATAATACCCAAATCAAAAACTATTGAACCTGTAAAACATGGTAACTGCTCTACAAAGCGGTAATTAGTAGATCTTAGACTGGTAGAATAGTCGGGGCACTGTTATTATACTTCATTTCATTGCTACGTCTTCATCTATTCGAGTTACCTCCACGCCAACATTTTGTCTAAATTTCACAATCTCTAAAGAAGAGATAAATACAGCAGAAATCGATACAAGCCACCAAAGAAAGTTACACAAAGCGCAATTATAGCCTGTGAGACATCTTGAGCTATTTTAACACACTTATTTCAGGTTTTACTTGTCATGTTAACCAAAATTTCTACGCGTGGATGTTATCTCTCCATAGTTGCTTACAAAACAGAGATATAGACTGAAATATGGCATAACAAGAACAAAAAAGTGCTACAGCACGTAGCAATAGCCAATAAGAGTGCCGTGAGATTTCTATCTCTCTTCATTTCATCTTATTTGTCTCAATCAATCGGGCTTTACCAGTTGCAACTTCGGTCCATTTTATGTCGTTTATAAAATAGAGAACAAATTCACTGATATTTACATACCAGAGACATAGAAAGTTATCATCTAGCATCTACAAGCTTGTCAGTTATCACTAGCTCTTCTCTATACCTTTGTATAGCTTTTATTCTTCAATTTGTGAGGTTCTGCGGAACCATGGTTTTGCTTCCCTTCATCCGTGATTTCAGAAGAGACATAAATGTATTAGAAAGAGATACCAACTTTAACAAAAGGTAACTAGCCGTAAAATAAAGGCTACAAACAGTGCCTGAGCAACTTTTTCTACTTCATTTCAGGTTTCATTATATAATTTACCCACTTATACCATTCCTAAATTTACTTCCTACATATTGGTGCTGACAAAATACACATATACAGAGCATTAGATGTATCCAATAACATACAGAGGTTGTTCATTAATTTCTACAGGCTGTCCTTAACATCATTAGTCACTTTTATCTCTCCCTTTGACCTTATTGTTCCCAGTTCTTAGGATATAACAAACAAGTGTTTGCGTTTCTCTGAAAGATGCCCACTGACAAGAAGCAAATGCTGCATAAAAACATACTTGCTGCATCAGAAAGCAGTCCATTGTATACGACTAGCAGAAGAGACATTCTAGCTCTCTTATTATACTTCAATTCGTTTTCACTTCTTCCAATATTGACCCTATCCTTGCACCTACATTTTTCCTGCTCATCAGATCGGACAGAAAAGAGGATAGATACAGCAGTAATGCATACTGTAACAAGACAAAGTAGCAAGTCTGATACCAATAGCTCATCAAATGTTCCGAGTGTTTGATCTCACTTCATCTTATATATTTTTCGGTATCTAATCGAGCTATTCCCATTCGAGCATAGGTCGCTCTCTCCTGCTAGTTGACAAACCAGGAATGAATAAAGGAATTATAAATAACAAGGAAAAAAGGAGTATCCTAATACTCATTAGTAGCTGCAAATTACATGCCTGGCTAGTTAATTATCTTAATTTCAACTTTTATACTTCTATGAATCGATCTTTTCCAATATTGGCTTTTGGCAGTCACTGATTAGAAAATAGAGGAATAAATAAAGTAAGAAAATATACCAGGGACATACATGAGCAGTTGATTATGTACTTGCAGGTCTCTAGACTTTGACTAGACATGTCTTATACCTCTTTTACTCTTGTACCTTGCAATTAGTCAGGTTATCCCAACCCATGATGCTCGATGCGTATAGACCAGATATGAGTACGGCCTTTTTACGCCCTGCTCAGGTACTGATGGTAATAGAAGGGAACTTCTGCAATATAGGCAGTATTAATACGTATTACTAAAGCTTTCTTTTACCTATTTCTATCTTTATTATTCAAGTTGTCCCTGTGTCTACACTTTCTCATCGGTGAAGTTCAGAGAATAGCCATCGATACAGCAGTAGGAAGTACTAGGGCCATAAGAGGTGCCCAATCATCTATGAGAAGCCCACAAAAACGTCAAAGACTACTATATTCACCTCCATTCAGCTTTCATCTACCATTTATGCAACTTTTCCCAGCTATTAGTTTAGTTCCTGTATCTTTCTGTAGGGCTCTGGCAGCTGACGGACAAACAGTATAAACACTTACCAGTAACAACTGAAAATGGAAATACACACAATTTCTACTGTAGTAATGCCATTGGCTATTATTCTACGTCAATTCAACTTTCTTGGTCGCTTCTTCGACATCTCCTTATCACGGTAACTTGTCACACAGAGGTATATATTTAGCAATACTGCAGAAAAGAACCTGTTGGAGTCGACAATGGTCGACTAATAAGTCCTGGCACTGTCAACGGCTTCTCATATTTAAATATTCCATCTTTTAAATGTCAATTGCAGGAGTTATACTAAATTGGAACTCTTGAAGCCTCGAGGATGCCCATAGGATAGATAAAAATATAGAAATAAAACATACTCACAACAGCCAATAGTTTCAGAGACACTATATGAGCGTGTTATATGCGCTAGTTCACTTAATGCTCTTCATTTCAGCTTTCCCATCTCAATTATTCGTCTATTACCACTCATCACTTTGGCTCTGTCACTAGTGCTGACAGAGAAGAGATATATAAAGTATACCAGAGTACTAGCAAAAGGAAGAAAAGCACAGTCGCACAATGATAGCCATAAAGCAGCTTGTAAAAGTGTTATATCACCCGATGTCATCTCTTCTTTGCTGTTATACTGACATCCACGCTCGTCTACAATGAGTTGCGGACTGAGCCGAGTGACATAGAGTATGGAAAGATGCTAGGGACGAGTGTATCAGGCTAACTGCTCACTACTGGTGTCTGAGAGTGTGTTGGACCCCCTATACTTGTTCACTTCAGTTTATATCTCGCAAAATGTCGAGATGTACCTGTGATTTGTTTCGCCTTTCAATTTGCGATGCGTTCAGCGAGAGTAGTATATACGTACCAAAGTAAACTGAGAGAGTCTCTTGTACTATATGAGACAGAAGAGTGTCTTACAATACTTCATTTCAACTTTTCTCTCCTATTTAATCGCGTTTTCCATGCCCTGGATTTACTTTCAATATCTGATATTCGGTGAAAGAGTAAACAACAGCATTATAAGGTACAAGAAACAGTAAAAAGCTGTAAGTGGCACAATTGCACTTTTAGAAACCTTGAATATATTTCATACTACCTCATTTCATGTTTTCTTTCCCTTTTATTCATGTTACTCCTCAGCATGTGCTCTGGATAGGCAGATGATAAAACAGAAATCATAGACTAGTAACTCGTTATTTTCAGGAATAGAAAGAGATTGACAAAAGGAGAAAGAAGTTTTCAATCTCATTCAGACAACAAGAACGCTTTCGCACCCCCTCTTGTAATTAATATGATTTACTACTGCTTTATTTTCATTTCTGTCATCATAGAGATGAGACGAAATACAGGCGTGGAGGTCACCCAGAGAAATAACAGAGAAAAGCTGAAATGATTTAGCGTAAGGTAATAAACACGCTCTATATAGACTGCATATTGAGACAAAATACTTTTTCCTACTGCTATTACGTGGTATTGAATTACCCACCTCTATACTGTAAGCATCTAGGAAGGGGCGATAACAAATGGCATACAAAAAGAGTTGCTGTAGCATTGAAAGATTGCACACTTTATAAACAGAGACTTCGTAGCTACTCCCATTCATTTGACTCTTCTTGGTAGTTTCTACTATCATTTTTTCTCTTCTTCTATGTGGTATCATCGATGGGGTGACAAAATGCAGGTGTCAGGATGTGTGGATAATCAAAAGAAAAAACCTGTAGCGAGATAATGTACATCAATCATAGTGCCTTAGTGACTAAAAGTTGACAGCTGACAACTTTTAGATGTTGCTGGATAAAATTAACGCCGTATTCCCAACTTTTTAGCGTACCTCATGAGGGGAGACATATCATGGCCAGGCACATCACTATGAAATGTGGAATAAAAGCTATAAATGACTATAAGCAATGTTTTTTTGGCAATTAAACTGGCTTCTATTAGGTACTAGACAGCTTATCAGTGCCTCTAGTACTTTTTCTACAGTTACTTCAATGTTTCGTAGGTATCATTTAAGACAGACCGAAGTCACCTTTTGGTTTAGCTTGATAAATTGATGGAAGAAAGCTGAAAGGAAGCAGAAGAAGAAGCCTTATGTGATTTGGCATTTCGAATTGTTTCTGCTGTTATTTAGTGCCACATTCCTCTCTGTTCTGTAAGCATCAATGTCTGAGCTGAATAACTTGGTGGCCTAATAAGTCGATTAATTAGATGATAAAAGCTGAATCGAGGAGAAAAAATGGAACTGAACATTACGATGCTAGAGGTTGTCTGACTGTACACGTCTGGTGACATTAATTACAATTATAAGTAACCTTTAGTCTGTTAGAAGGCAGCAGCTTTGGGAGAGACAGAATCATAACCTAGGGTAACTTGTTAAATAGAAGAACAAAAGCTACATGGAAGCTGAAAAACAGCTGAGAGCAGTATATAGAGCTTTCATAAGGCATCTGGTCACATTTTGCTCCCATTGGTATGTATTATCGTTGAATTTATCGCAGTTGTGCATCTTATAGATTCTTAGAAGTATCATGAAGATGCATAGCTCGATGAATGGAAGAATAGACAGTGAAATGGAGAGAGAAATAAAGCCCAAGATGTTTCTGAAGGCTATCCGTAGTTGTCTGGGCACTCATTATAGCTACTGGAGTCTTTTCCAGTATTTATCTCCTCTCTTTCACTGTCTTAATGTCGAGGCAAAATGTTCGCGTACCGGTAGGTAAACATGGATAAAAGATGTTGTAAAGCTTACATTAAGTAAATTAAAATAACAATGACATTCTAGATGGCTCATGATAAGTGATAGACTACTTTTCACTGCAGTCATTATATAGTTTTGATATATTTATCTTTTCCATAAGCATCAAGGATAGACACGTAAGTCTCATGTATGAAATACTTCATAAATTGCTCTACAACATTAGAAAAGAAGTAAAAGAAGTGATAAATGAGAATACCTAAATAACTCTAGTAGAAATTTTTAACTTATTATGTCTCCCCTATATATTCCATCTCTGATTGCCAGCATCATCGAGAGGAGACATGGTCATAATTGGTACAACTTGCTAAATCAAAGATAAGAAGCTGAAGTGAGAAGGATTAAGAAACTAAAGACTTTCAAGAGAGCTATTAGTAGTGAATGGGCTACTACTTCTTGTACCCAGTATATACTATTCAAGTATTCCACATTTCTATCTACACCTGGTTGAGAGAAAAAGAGAAAATTTAATTAGTGATGAAGAAAAGTTGGTTTGAGTTAAGTTGAGCCGTGTAGAAGTTCAGTCAGCTGGTTTTGTGCAGCTGATTACTGCTTTGTGTTGCTATATACTATCATTACTGTGAATTTCTCTGTCCTGTCAATCTCAATATTTCGGGTAGAATGTAGACGAGGGAATATGGAGGGGGAAAAGTTGAAAGGAAGAGATGTTTTCAATTCAATAGCTTGAAGTGTGACTCAAATTGTGCTATTTCAACTTCTGAGTGTACCTTGCTTACGTTATTGTCTCATATTTCTCTTTTTAGATACTGACAAAAAAAAGAAAATAGGGGTAGTTGTAAGAATAAGACAATTCATTGGCCAATAAAACCTGAAATCTACTATGAATAGACGTTAAGGTCATTCCAACTACGTGTACTCTTAGAGTGCTAATGGTTACTTATGCCAGTTGTTTAAACATGTCAATGCTTCCTTCACCTCTTTTCTGTGAGCAACACTGATGAGACGTGACTCATGGCCTGGTATGACTACATGTTTTGATGAAGAAAAGTTGATAATAAGCATTATAAAGTTCTCATAACTGTTACTATAGCCTCAAAAACATATTTCACCACCTCTTGTTGTTTTTAGTGTTCATTTCTACCGTATATCTTCTTCTGTCATCAGCTAGGACCAGACCCGAATGCATGCCCAGGAGTATGTTGAATTAATATCGAATTAATGCAGAACCGAAGTGAGAAAAGAGATTAAGGGCATCACAAACAGGATATTACTGTCGATAATCCACTTTTGGCTACCCTAATTACTTATTCTGCTATATTCACCTCTGTTATGTAAACATCATACACGAGAGACCAAACGCATGATAGGTATAACACGATAAACTGAGGACAATAAGTTGAAACGAAGTACTAAGAAATGCCCTGTTTGCTCATGATATGTACCAAAACATAGGTGTCAAGTCTTTCCTCTCTCAGTATTTTCCACTATGTTGCTGCTCTAAGTTCTGTTGACAACTCGATCAAGAGCAAAAATGCAGGACTAGACATATTCCCAATTTTCGATGAAGAAAAGAACAATGGAAAGAAGAAGGAGTGCTCATGATGTTTATTCAACTGTGAATGTATGAGTTAGCACCTTTTCTAGTTCTCTTATTTGATATTACTGTATTTGACTCTCTTCTGCAAGCTTCAATGATTGAGAGGTAAAACCCCGAACATGGTGTAATCGATAAATTAGCATAGAAAAGTTCAAATGGATTAAGATAAAGCTCTTTAAATGTTTCTTCCATCAGGAAAGTATGGCTTGTAACATGTTTAGTATCTCCTACAGATACACGCTGCCATAACTCATATTTTGGAAATACCGTATGGTATGTGGAGAGACGAAAATCAATAGCAAGTATTACCTGCCAAATGAGAGTACAAAGCTATAATGATGTAATATTCCAATATTTAACTATTCTCTTTGAGTACTAGTAAGGGGTCCAGTACCTCTTCTCGTTATTATTCTTTCCCATTCCTGTATTTCTACAGATTTTGGGAGCTTCGTAGCTGAGGAGACACATATAGAGGGTGATAATTCATTAACAAGACGAAGGAAAGCTGAAATCGAGTGCTATAGAAGATCTAAGACATCTATCCAGCTACAATAGTGGACCTGAAAACTTCTTGTTTTAGCAGAACGTTTATTAGAGCTATAAAGCAACCAACTCTCAGCACTTTGTGCTGTGGCTCGGGCTGGGGATTCAGAAAACTGTCTAATAAAACATTAAAGGTACAAATGACGTAAACCATTACAGTCAGGTAAGATCTTCGTAGTTCTTTTTGAGCTTATATAATGCCTCCTTTCAGCTTTTTACTGCTATTTACCTTTATATTGTGTGAGAATAATAATTGATGACCACCAGCCGAAGAGTATGATGATTAAATAGCCAAAAAAAAGTTGAAATCAAGTCAAAGGCAGGATTCATAAGATTACACCGTCAAATAATAAGTCTCTGAATACCTTTTGCTCTAGTTATGTGTAATGAACCCTTCATTTTCCCCTGTCCTGTGAGCTTCATAGACAGCAACAGAAATAGAGGATGTATAATCCGACTTATCGAGAAATAAAAGATGAAAATAGAAGAAATAAATACCATGTGACACTCTTGAGGGCACATAGTGTGCTATAGACTAGTTATTCTCATTCCTGGCATATATATTACAGTTTTATCTCTGTTCAATATTGTGTGCGTGTGGGGACGCGAGTTCACGTTGGGACACATCGGTTGTGCGACGAAGAAAAGTTGAAAATGAATAGGATAAGAAGCACATGACGTTATTTTAGACTTGAAGAATATAACAAATTGCCTATTTCACTTTTAGTTAGTCGTTGTTGATGTATTTCTCTCGTTTTTGTCAGCTTACATGGAAAGCCAAGATGTAGGGGTAGGGAAAACTCGAATAGCAAACCGAATGAGGGAAAAAGAAATAACTGTGCAGAGCAGAGACCTTATTCCATAATACTTTGAATAACTGAAAGCTGGTGGTTATCAACTTATGTATCTGGTTAGTGATTATGTCTATATCCCTCTCTTCTGTGAGCATCAACAATAGCAAGAAACTAGGTGTAGAGGTAAGTCCAAAAATTAGCGAATAAAAGTTGAAATATAACACTAAAAGATACTACAAGTACAATTGTTCAATTATCTCTCATATTACGTAAGGCAATTTCTCTTTGTGTCTTAAGAATTTACTGATGGCTCATATCAGGAGATGCATAAATAATAGCCTGGCTCACGTCGACATATTGATGATGGAAAGATGAAAACAAGCAGAATAAAATGTCCATAGCACTACTACTGGCTTCAGGTACAACAATACTACTTCTTCTTGTTCTTTATATCAATTTCTACCGTATATCTCTGTTCTGTCAAAAAAGCTAAGGTAAACCCACAATTAAAGCCCAGGAATATTAGCCCATTAACGAACTGATTAAGCAGAAATAATGCAAGAAAAGAAACTCAGAACATACCTTACAGGTTGGTGCTATAGAATGCACCACTTTTTCTTGCTCTGATTACTTTTTCTGCTATATCCACCTCTCTTCTGTAGGCATCAAAGTAACTGGCTGGGTATAACCTCTAAAGTTGAAGAATAAAAGTTGAAACAATGTACAAGAAGTTGATAATAACAGTTTTAACAGCTCCCGGTAGATGTATCATCTTAGTTTCATGCCTATAACTTCTTTTTACATCGGATTTCTCACTATTCTGTAACCACCATACGAAAGACCAAAGTAATGATTGGCACAACTCGATAAATAAGAGAAAGACGAGCAGACATAAACAGGATAACCAGCTACCGATGTTGTTGCCACCTGCTTTTAGGCTATGAAATCTTTCCGAATGTTACTGGCAGTGTGATTCTTAATTATCGCCCTGTTTGATACGCAGTATATGCAATGACGAACGTAAAGAGTGTGGACAAATCGATTTTGGAGTAATAAAAGTTGAAAATTGATATGTTGAAAGGCATATGGCGTTCTTTGAGAACTACTGTATGTAATTGATAACTTCTTGTTGTTTCTGGACAGTAACTTCGCTGTACTTTGCTCTTTCTGTGGTCATCATAGAGGGCCAATAAAAACAACGCGCGAGGGTAAGTCGACTATCTAAAGAAGATAGACATAATAATAGTACTTGTAGAGGAGCTTACCGGTGACTACAGTACCCCAAAGCGATCATTGCTTTATTAAAAAAAAATTGGTTCACATAAGTTATATGAGAGGTGCAATGTCTGCACTCAGACCCTTGAAGGAAGTTTAGCGGTTGATAAATCTCGGTTAGTTGAACAGTAAAATAGCAAATAACGTAGAATAAGAACTCAATACCATCATAGGACTATGGCAATGCGTTTTAAGTCTTCGTTCTGTCACTCTCAAATTTGTACTTATCTATTTAACAACTCAAGATTTGGGATGCCTCGAATATCAAGTGGTAATAAGTTGAAATGAATCAGTTAAAGAGTCTCACGTTGTCTTATCAGCCTTTTTGTACACATCTGGACACTATTTTGCAGTCATTGAGGTACATTTCCAATCATTTACTCTCTGTCCGCATCTTATCTGAGGAGACTAGATGCAAGCTCAGAGATAACTCGAAGAAATGGCAAAGATTTTAGAAATTGAGTAAACTAAGTAAGATACTCGTCACATTCCTAATGACTTATGATGCGTGAAACCCACTTTTCTCATTAGTTTTTACCTGCTATTGCCACACTGACCTTTCCATGTACCGGTAGGCATCGTTGAACGGACAGATCATGGGTCCGGTTACTGTAACTTGAGAAAATGTAACATAAAAGCTGTAAAAAAGTACAAGGGCCGTTTAAAAACAGTCTTAAATTTACTTATAGGAATCTGTGAAGTTTCTACTGTCTCGTTCGTATGTAATCATAGTATTTCTTTCTGTTTCGTGAGCACTGTAATGTGCGGCCAAATCATGATTGTAACAACTACATAAAATGAAGAAAGAAAGCTGAATTTGAAAAATATAAGGAGTTGAGGGTATTGCGAGTAGCCATTAGTAGGTTATTCTCTATCTTGTTTGTTGTTAGTATACAATGCACTTGCATCTCACTCCCTTGTGTCTGCAACTTCCATGTGCGGAAATACACCTGTAGGGAATCTTGAGTTAATGGTGACATAAGATCCAATGAACCAGGATAGAGCTCTTTAAAACATTCACTAAGTTGTTGTTGAGCTATTTGATACCTTCATTTGTGGCTGGAGTCTACAACTGGTACATTTACTCTTCTGGTGTAAGCATCAGAGGTTGAGAGGCAAGCTCAGAAGTGAGAACTCCCCAAGTAGCAAAGAAAAGTTGAAATGAAGCAACACAAAGTCCTCAACACCTTTCTTTCCCTCCAATCGTGCGTTAGATCATCTTCTGCGGTTATAATTTCTTACTTTAGCTTCAACTATCTCCGCTATAAGTGCAATATACGGAGAAGCGAAAATAGTAAACAGAGCGTGTAACTCGATAAATTCCAGTAATATAAGCTGAAAATGAACAATATGATAGGCTGTAGATGTCAAGTATGAGTGATAGTAGATATCAGCTATCTCTACTTGTCTCTGGTAAGATTTTGTTTTTCATTTATGCTGTTATGTTCACAACTCAATGGAGAGACTCAATGCATACGTAGGGATAACTGGGTAAGTCGATGAAGAAAAGGTGTAATTAAGAAATATAAGACTTGAAAAACACAGATCAGGCTAGCATAAAGTGACTTGCTACTTCTAGATGTCTCCTGTCGATCTTGAGGCTGAATTTTATTTGTTGTGTGTTCATCATCGCTGGTAAACAGCTGATTTAGGAATAAGTTCATTAACAAATGGGTACAAATTGAACTGGAAGAGAATATAAGGCATAATCCCCCCATTATAGCAGAAAGGACGTACTGGTCAATTACTATATCCGTTGTAAGGTATCATCTGTGCAACATTATGTCGATTCAGTGAGCACCATAGGTTGAGCGTAAAATTGTGGACTGGCAAAGCCCGGTAAATGAAAAAAACAAAAGGTGAAATAGATAGCAACAAGTGGTTCATTAAGCTATTAAAGACTAATGTTATGTATTCAAGTACCACGAGTTCCCTCTAAGCTGGACCTATACTACCTTGCTCTCTCTCCTTTCAGTACCGGTACCTTGAGTATGAAAGATTTCAGGTGTAGGGATAACTCGAATAAACGACAGAGAAAAGCTGAAATCACGCATACTAGGATGCTTCTGATGTTAATATTGGCTCATAGTATCCTTCAAATTACATTAGGTTGCAGTTGGTAAAATAGATTGTTCCATTTATCTCTTTTCTGTTAGCATGGATGATGGACAAATATCCCCGAATATCTTGGGTACCGGTATTGAGATACAAAAGATGAAATTGAATAAGACAAAAAATAAAAAATGCTACTAGTAAAGAATATTAGGTAATCAATAACTCTTCTTGTCTCTAATACGTACCATTCGTTATTTTTCCTCAGTTCTGTTCGCATCTCGGTGGGTGGAAGTAAATCAGGATAACTTGATAGATATTGGAAAGAGAAGCCTGGAATGAAGTAAGGCAGGATCATCACAATTCCTATCAGACTACAATATTACAGCTAACTATTTTATATTGTTGCTGCTATCTACTACTATTGAGTACCGGTACTTCTCTCCTATGTCAGTATCTAACATACGAGAGATAACTAGAATATTTGAATAACCAAAGAGAAAAGCTGACATGAAGTAAGTGAAGAGATTCATCGTAGTTTTAACGGTTGTTGGTAGAAAATTGACCATCTCTTGTGTCTATGTTACATAGTAATATGATATTTGTCTTTATTCCAAGAACTTCATTGATTAAGTCAGAAAGTACAGTAGATATCGGGACAAGTCAATGGAATAACGGGAAAGAAACAGAAATCAAGTAGAAAAGGACACTACATGTAGGAGAATGTTCCTAGGTAGCAGCAAGACTTGAGCTATGAATTATTCTTTGTATTATTTCTAATATTTCAAATTAAATGTACAATTCCCTAAAACAACCACATCTCAACAATGTACCTTTGCATAATAAAAACACCCCTATAGGAATAAGGACTTCGTTGAGATAATCACAGATGTTATGTAGACGATATGGAATCATCTAGTGTGCTATAATTGGAATATTTCCGACTTTATCTTCTTTTTTCCTATTTGTGTTACCCCATATTTTGACTTCAACCACACACAGAATCCGCATCAGCCATCACAAGATGGAAACAAACATACTGGTGGAGTTCTGGAGACCCCGGCTTTCTGCTGAACCCTTTTATTTTGTCAAAACTCGTAATTTTTCGAAATCTCGAAAATTGACCATTTTGCCTGACCCATGGCCAGGAAAATTTGCCAAAACCGCCAAAATATGAATTGCTGACTAAGCAGGATTCTGTGAAATAACGGGCTGACGGCTCTCTAATCTATCATAGAGGAGACTACAGAGCTGCGCGAGTAGGAATAACTCTTTAGTTTCCGGTTATTGTGTCGTCTTTGTGGTTTTTTCCTTCAATGAAAACGCGAAAAAAATATTTTACCCCTGATTTGGCACTTTTCGGGTTTTTTTTTATTTTGAGATTTTTAGAAAAGCTTATTTCACCAAAAGTGACCAAGTTGTGGGAAGTTGAGAAAAAAAATAAAAAAGTCGCATGTCTGGGAAGTCACATATAGCTAGCTTAAAATGCTCCCCCTGAGCTCCTGAGTAGTAATCCGCTGTTTGTTTACAGCTTTGCAATTTATTTCTATAGTTATAATGGTATGAAGTTGGAAAAATGGTATGTTACTGGTATCGTTGTCATAGCCTCAATATTCATCATAGAGACTATCTGATGGTACTGCATTACTCAGAGTGTCAATATCTATCGCACCATCTGCTTGATTAATTTGGTTCTTGCCTCTGAGCAGAGATGTGGCTGTTTGTAACATTGCAAAAACTGGTTTTTGTGCAAACAGCCTTAAAAAAGTCCAAACCCGATTAGCGAAGTCAGATTGGAGATGGTGCGGGTCGGGGCTATCAGAATCTATCAGTTTCATATGCAGGAGGGCCATATTCCCCGTTTTCGTTTTTTTTTCTCGTTTTTCTCCGACTCGTCCGACTTTGTGTCTTTAGCCCCAGTTTTAAGGTTTAAGCTTTTTCTTATCAATATTTTCGGATTTTTCCCTAAAAGACTGAAACTCACCTTTTCTGAAAATGGGTGGTGGAAATGGAGTGGTTGCAGCTTCCCTACTAGAAAAACAAGTGCCCTGTCCTA
>ULGT01000024.1:0-98021 GCA_900519025.1 Yarrowia porcina | reverse complement strand
TGTAAGGATACACTTTAGAGTTAGAGTTTCATCCGGGGTTAGGGCTTGAGGTTGGGAGTTTGTGAGCAGAATGAGGACAGGTGTTCTCTTCCTCATACTGCGCTTCCAACTGGATATTGGCTAACCTAGGTGAGTTCTGACGAGACGAGAAGGAGATGATTATGGAATTAATGATGTTAATAAATGATACTGCGCTTCCAACTGGATATTGGCTAACCTAGTTTCGTACCCTTACAGCAAGATGTGGTGCAGCTCAAAAGTGCCAAAAATCAATAATTTTATGGGGTGTGGGTCAGGCGAACTTTGCAAATTTTGATCTTTTTAAAATATTGAGGTTAGAGGCTTCAGAGAGGTATCATTGGGACCATTGGTGATGTGGGACATCAGTGATATGACTGATGTACTCGTAGCACCAGTATGTGGCTTTCTAGAGACATTTCAAAACAGCGGTTTTGATTACTAATCAACTTTAGGCGGCTATAAATCTATGATTGGACTTGAAAAGGCTCTTAAAAATTTGTCTTCCGTCATCAGCGTGTCTGGGGCTTTCTCCCTGATATATTTTTCATGCCTTTGTTCGAACTTTTTGGTGCATGTTATTTATGTGGTGAGTTTGGAGCAGTGAGTTTGGATAATGGACCAAACCTTGAGGGTTAGGGTTGTAAAAAGGGAAAAAAACATATCGGAAATAAATCGGTAATAAATTAGAGAAAAATGGGAAATAAACCCAGGTGGTTTAATGATATGTGCAATATCTGCTATTGTGTATCAAAGACTGACTCTTAGGCATGTCGCACGACAGTACCGTAGTCGTAACTGTTGGCATGTAAGATATTACTATTGAAAATTAATCGAAGAGAGCTACTTGTAATATCAATGAGATTTCTCAAAGGCGTTTCACTTGCTAAGGCTCCATTGTGGCACTTATTGACTCAGAAGTGTGCCACGTGCGCCTCTGCAACTACCGGTATGAGCTGCATTCTCCATGCACTTGGGCTCAGCAACACATAGCATTCCATCAACCAATGAATCATCGCTAGAAACAGCAAAAAGACTCGAAAGTGGTCATTCGACGTCACCGAGAATGATCAGGCCTTTCCCTATGACGGCTCTCTTTATATTTCCAATTTTTCGGCCACAAACTTTGTCATGGCATACTCCTTCCATTTTGATACTGCAAAAACAATAGAATGAGCTCAGCATATTCAAGGGATGTGAACGGGATCTGAAAATGAAGAAACAGCACGAAGCGGCTGGCTTCAGCAGCCAGAACTCTCCCGAACTCTACTTGTACTTGTACCGTACTTGTACCAGCTTTTGGCAGTGTATTCATGAACACTATGGATACAAAACCCTCGATGAGCCCCTGAATCCTTTGCCACATTTTCGAAACATTGTACTTGTACAAATGAAAATAATAATCTGCTGCACTCACGAAAAAAGTTGCAAGCAGTGCTACAGCCAATATGAAGTCACCTTATTGCATTCTATTAAGCAGTATTGTACTTGTCATCTGTCCCTCGTCTGGCAACTCACTTTGAGTGTTGTTGGAAGAGATGAATACAGATCATGTGAATGTTGGATTGATACATTTAGACCCACTTGAGAGAGACCCACATGTAGAGTTTTCGAACAGTTGCAACATATTATCTAAAATTGACAGCAATAATATCTTTCCCCACCTAAAGACGACGTGTGGCAATAATCGCAGTCTCTGATCAGTTAGACGACCACATTTCAGGCTACTACGAAGATAGTGATACCAAAATCATCACCAAGACATCGTCATTCAGTGGTAGTACGTTCATCCCGATATCATGTATTCTGGACCAAAAACTCCGACATTCTAATAATGTCCACATGTGGCAAAACCTTACACGTTCAGCAGTCCATAACTGCACTAAAACTTACACACGAGATACTTGGCACAGTAATATGCAATGTGTACCACCAGGATGAATGTTACCAGGGGCCCTCCACATTGTATCGTAGTTGTTCACCATTCCGAAAATAGCTCCCCGTGGAGTGCATTTTGTGACACACTCCCCCCTTCCAAAAAGGAAAGTGTAAGCGAGCAACAAATCCCCTGGTTTGCTGCCAATGCATAGATGCTTCCCTGCTCTCGGTTCATTGGTGTACCGGTAGCAAGTCTCTGCTTTATATTACCTTGTGTTAACATCCATTTGTCAGAAGGCTGTTTCTCACTATCACGTATGCACCCATCATCAAAAGAAAGATATTGGAAGCGGCTTACGTTTTTCAGGACAGCGGAATACCTAACTGATACTAATCTACTGCCAAAACATCTGTTATTCATCAAAAAAATATATTTTCTAGATCAATTTTGTATCGATTTTGCAAGACCCATTTAGGGTAGAGTCCTTGACGCAACACCCTCACGCCTAAAAACCTGAAAAAGGCTGTATCATCATGAGAAGCTCATTTTAGTATGTAGTCTACACAGCTGGATAAATCCACACGATCTTTTGATTCACCTCACAACTGAGTTTTACGCGAAGCATACGCGTCACTCTACGTTTTATGACCCCAATTTCGAACTTCAAACACACCCAACAATAACATTAGACCTCTCAGGACAAAATAAAATACACTGACAGAGTCTTAGTGCACCCGGCTGTCCAGTAGAGCCCTTTATCGGGCCCAAATCCTTAATTTTTCAATTTTTCAAAAATCTGCCATCTTGTCTGACCCACCATCAGGAAAATTTTGAAAAAACGACCAAATCAGATTTGCTGACGATCAATTTTTTTGAATATAAAGGGTTTAAAGAATGAAGAGTGATCATATACGAATCTTTGGAGAGAGGCGAGTCAGAATATATCAATATTTCCTATTTTCACTGTTGTCTTCCCGGCTTTTTTCCTCCAACGACGTCGCGAAAAAAACATTTTACCCCTGATTCCGCACTTTTCAGTTTTTTTTATTTTTGAGAATTTCAAAAAAGCTTATTTCGCCAAAGGTGCCCAAGTTGAGTGAAGTTGAGAAAAAAAATAAAAAAGTCGCATGTCTGGAATATGATATTAACTTACTGGAAACTATTCCCCTCGATCTCAGGAGTAATATTCCGAGGTTCGTTACTCGATTTACAATTTATTTCAGAAGTTACCATGATTTGAAACTGGCTGCACTGCAATATTCTAGAATCGACAGCATGGTCATAAAAGGCGCTTTACAGAGTGGAAAACTTGACCAATATAGCCATATTGGTACCTAGTATCCTCTCTCGTATGCTTAGTTGGTCTACTACGGGTATCTGGGCGGATTTGTGACTATTGGTATCTTTGGAAAATCTTGTTTTAGAGCAAACAGACGAAATAAGTTCCAAATTGAATTTAGAATACCAGTTTCAAGATGGTGCGGGTTGGGGCTATCTGAATATACCAGTCTCCAGTGAGCTGGCGCTGTATTACCCGTTTTCGGTTTTTTTCTCGTTTTTCTCCAGCTTGCCCTACTTTGTGTCTTTGGCCAGGATTTTTAAGGTTTAAGCTTTTTCTTATCAGAGATTCTGGATATTTTCTCAAAAAGTCCGAAACTCACCTTTTCTGAAAACGGGTAGTGGGAATGGGCTGATTAAACTATCACAATCACGAATATGAGTGTTCCAGTATTGTATATGATCTTTTCTCAATAAAAGAATGCTGCTATCTCATCAGTAGGAGCAGTATTGACGGAGATAGGAATTTCTCGTCCAGCCCAAAAGTGCCAAAAACTAAAGATTTCATGGGGTGTGGGTCAGGCAAATTGTGCGGTTTTTGAAATTTTCGAAATACTAAAGTGGGAAGCTAAACAGTTGTTTAGTTGGAAGCATCGGGACAGTAGGACTTCATTGGTGAAGGTGATGTCCTTGTAGCACCAGTATTGGGCTTGATGGCGATGTTTCAAAAAAGCCATTCTGCTTACTAATCAACTTTGGGGCGCGATAAGTATATGTTAAGGGTTGAACTTTCACTTTTAAGAGTGTTCCTGTAGATCAGTGCGTCAGAGACTATCTCCCTGATAGGTTCTTCCTGTCTTTGTTCGAACTTTTTTCTGTACGCTATCTATGCAGTGAGTTCTGCTAAGGCAATGAACCAAACCTTGGGGGTCAGAGTTGTCAAAAAAAAAATAATAAAAAAAAAAAGGACCCCTGGTGACAAAGGATCCGTAAACATGATTAGTATTGCTGGTGCATTGCCCATCTATTAGCGAATGATGAGTCTTGTTTCACGGTTGTCATTTTCTTCTTTTTTTAATTCAATAATCACTTCCTAATCTCCTTTTATAGTCATATGGTGGTCACAACAACATACTGTATACATGAATCTTTGAGATAGTTAGTGATGTGTGAATGAGACTGGAGCCAAGAGACCAACATATATAAGAGATGGTATTATTGCCTTTTTTGTCATTCTAACACTTTTGTTTCTGTCTATTTTTTTTTGAGATATTCCGGTAGACTCAATGAGAAATCTTGGGGGCGGATAAAAATCAATAAAAGTTGAATCAGTGGAATTGAACCTATATTGTAACAACAACAGTCGCAATAGTCCCATAGGGCACACCTCATGACCGTAAGAACCAAACCGGGGTTCTGTAATCTCCATATTATGGAATTCGTAACAGAATGAGGGCTTGAGGCCTATTGATAAACTAGCCTGTATAAAGGAAGAAACTTGAAGGAGTTGGCCATAGCTCTAGTAGCTATTAGATGACAATCCCCTATTCCTCAAGATGTTTAGATTGTTATAGTCGTTGTGGCATTGGTGTGGATTAACTAGAACAACGAGTAAACAGAGATAGCTATACACCAGACGATAGTGCGCCCGAATGGTGACAATAGGCTCACTGTATTGTTCCAATTGGACGTAAGTAGCCCACTGTCTACCCTCGGCAACTACAGGATATTTATTTTGCCGCGATTCCCTTCATTCGGTGGCATCATCGTAATGGTCAAAAAGCAAGTGACATTTAACATTGTTGAAAAGTTGAAATAAAGTGCTAGAAGAAGCTAATACCTTTCTTCATAGGTAGATCTACGTTTTTAGAGACTGCTTAGTTCTTATAGCTAACCCATTGCTCCATTTCCTCTTTTCATTGTGTGCCACACCGATTGCCAGAAAATCAGCATAAGAAAAAGCTGGTTTATTCACAAAAAAGAAACAATTAATCGCATTAAAGAA
Source organism: Yarrowia porcina (assembly GCA_900519025.1). Taxonomy (NCBI): domain Eukaryota; kingdom Fungi; phylum Ascomycota; class Dipodascomycetes; order Dipodascales; genus Yarrowia; species Yarrowia porcina. The sequence continues at coordinate 92,841 of ULGT01000024.1, read as the reverse complement.
TGCTAGAAACATTGTCTTTACTAATTAGATGCTATTAGTCACATTTGATGTGTGGATTTTGATTCAATGAACCGTTACCTCCTTTCTGCTGCGTATGACGGAGAGACAAAATGCAGTACTTGGTATAACTGGAACTTTCGAAGAAGGAAAGTTGAAAATATATATTACAAAGAGCTCATCTCGGCTTCTGTGCATAATAGTGTCTAGTTCATCAGCTCGTGCTGTTTCTATTATCATATTCTACGGTAATATCGCGCTTCTCTCTGTATTTTTGTGGAGGACAATTGAGGCGGAGGGTTAAATAGATTAAATATCTATCAAATTGAAAAATAAAATATCATACATGACTCAGAACGTTCCAAGATAAGTTCTACTGTGTTTACAGCTACCTTTAGAAGCTCTCCGCACGTATCAGTTCTACCTTTACTTCTGTTCAGTAAGCAACAATAAGCAAGGGCTGGAATAACCTGGTAGGATGAAGAATGAAAGCAGAAAAGAGGGAAAAAGAGGCACAGGACTTCCATTGAGGTCATTTTAAGCTAATTGTGACATCTTGCTAGAATTTTGGTGTAATACTACCATAGTTGCCTCTCTTCTATGAGCACAATAGATCAAATGATTATGCTTGGACTGGTACAAGTATAGCGCGATTAATGAAGAGGAAAGATGAAATAAAGATATGTTGAGTGCCCATACTGTTTTTGACGACCGCGGGTAAAGCTGTACATACTCTCTCTAGATATTGATATGTCTTACATCATATTCTTGCTTGTTATGTACGTATCAAAAGCAAAGAGACATGTAGTCATGGGGGTACAACTATGTAGATTGATAGTGTAAAAAGCTATTAAGAAGTCTGAGCAAAGGCCAATATGTTTACTGCTCTGCTAATGTAGTGCCTGCCACCTTGGATTCAGCAGAATAATGCCGGTACTATGTTTACCACTCTTAGATGAACATCACTGAAAGAGCCAAGAACTATGAGCTGAAATAACGTCACCAACTGAGAAGAAAAGTTGTAGGGAAGAGATAGAACTAGCCTGCTATATTCAATTAACATATTTGTAGGTAAATAATAGCTTATCCTGACCTGTGTCAGCTATTGGACGTATTTATCTCTCTTCTATAAACAGCAAACATGAGAGATTAAAGCTACATTTTTTATAATCTGATAAAACGATGAACTAAATCTGAAATGAAGATAGACGAGAAGCTCTCACTACTCAATAATTGGCACAGTAAGTCATCGACAACCTCTCATGTACTAATCTCTGATTCCTCCGTGCTCAACGATTGTCAACGACTGAAGGGACCGAGTTTGATACCAGAGCCAAGAGTGTTGATTAGGAAATACAAGTTGAATCTAAACGAGTAAAGAGAAATAGGCTATTGATATCACTTTAATAGCAGGCATATTATATTGGTAGTAGTTAATACCGATTTCTGCTACAACAACCCCTTTTAGGTCATCATCTTACAATGGGTGGCAGGATCATGGATTGCGATAACTTGTTCATATGAAGAAAATAACTTGCAACCAAGTAGAGAAGTAGGAATTTATGAGTCTTAAGGCTGCTAGTAAGCACAAACCCACTTACTGCTTCCTCGTATACAATTTTCATTAATATGTTTCTCTCAGTTTTGCGATTATTAATAGTGATCGACAACTTCTACAAGTAGCTACCGCTACTAGCACTTGGCATAACTCGAAGAAATGATCCCGAAAAGTTGAAATGAAGTAGTACATCTTTTCCATGACAATTATAGAGACAGATTGAAAGTAATTTAGCCTCTCTTGAACTTTTTTATGACTGGTACTACTGTTTCCGTCCCTAAACAGTCACCTCTACATTACCCTTGAGAGTTGGACTGCTAGATTGCATCTGTTTCATGAATATAAGTTGAAACAAATGAACATTTATATTGAAAACAATTATTCAGTCTAGAGTATTCTAATGGCCAGCTTCTTATCTTTCGATCATCATTATTTATCTCAATAATACCTTTTCTGTCCATGTCTCTGAACTCAATAATGAGTGACAAAAATACGAAGTGTGGAATATCCGAAGAAGTGCTGCTGATGAAGAAGAGGTACTTCGGGTAGAGCTTATAGGTGCTTCTGGCCATACGGTGAAGTGTTTTTTTCTCTGTGATACTTTTTCTTCACTTTCACACCACTTCCTTTACTGTCTACATACGCACAATCAGAGTCCGAAGATAGGAAAAAAGTAGAAAGAAGGAGATACAATGTTATTAAGGGAATCCTCCAAAATAGAGGACTCTAAAAAATGTCGTGATATCTCTTGATAGTTCTTCTTTCTCTAATTGTACTCATATCCAAGTCTGTCAGCTGGGCTTGACAAAGTCGAGAAGAGGGTGAGCAGATTTAGCAGAGATAAAACTTGGTTAAGAGAGATTATTGGTGCTGGAAGAACACATTTATTGATACAACGCTAACTACAAAGCTCTCATCGCTTGGAGATATCTATTGTCTCACTTATGTAGCATTTCCTCTCGCGCTCTACATACGAGCTGCTCTGAAAAAGAATGAGAATAAGAAGATATCATGGAAATAAAACTTTGGTGAAGCAGAAATCATACCAAAGAGCTTTATCAAGTCAAATAAGACCAATTGTAATCTATTATCTCACTGTACTAACTTTTGCACCTCGGATGTGACCGTTGTTCCTATGTCCCTGTATTGAACCATCAAAGTAAATGACGGAGAAGAAAATGAAAGACACTATATTGATTTGAGGGGATTGAGTGGTACTAGAATAGCCTTCAAGGTAAGGTGGATCTGACGGCAAAGTAATTTCTTATCCTGATCTGTTTTGTGTCACTCATATAGACCACTTCTCTCACCTAAATACAGACTGCTCATAGGCAGAAATTTGAATACACAATGATGGAGGATATCATGGGATGGGAAAGAGCATAGGACTACTAAAACAATCAATGGAGTCGAGATATTTGAAAAGATTTTCTCTTGTTTCTTCATTGCACTTATTAACACCCATGTTCACCTTCCCGTCTGGAGGGAAAAATGATCACTTCGGAGTCAAGAAGGAAGAGAGGTATTCCAAAGCGATTTCATTGAAAGAAGAGAGGTTTTTGGTCCTGATAAAATTGATAAAGAATGGAAAGACAAATGAGACTATTTTGGTCTCTTTGCACAACTTTTTAGCTCACTTTTAGGCCATTGCCTTCACCTCCTTGTATCGTACATGATGTCATAGTGACAAAGAAATGTGAAAATCGGAACCAAAAATACTCTAGGGAAAAGAAAAGTAGTACAGATAAAATCAAAAAGGTTGAAAGAGTCAGCTGGTAATATTAGTTTCTCTCATTCTAAGTTTTTAGCCCCAACATGTTCAGTCTCTTCAAGACTATGAACTGAACTATCACAGGCGAGATTATGGGATGTAGATTTCCTAAGAGATAATAATGATAGAAGGGAGAATATTGGTGCGGAAATCAATAGGTAAGTCGGATAAGTGCAACTGTGAAGATTATACCTCCTAGAACAGCTTTTAGCCCTAATATATCACTTCCTCAACACTACATATGCCAACTGATAGAAGTCAGAAAGAGATATTGAGAATATATCAAAGGAATATTGATTTCGTAAAAAGAACAGTGGTACATAAAGGTTCTATAAGATTACAATATTTCTATTGTCTACTTAAATCTCTCCCTTATTAGTTTTTTATCTCGAATTACGTTTTATATCTTCAAGCTTATGTAATAAACTAACCAAAGTTAAGAGAAGTAGAGGACATAATCAATAAATATGAGAGAATAGTGACTTCATGGGGATATGTTGAGCCAGATAACTGCAACAATCAGCTCTTCTCCTCTCCCAACAACTTTTAGCTCGATTTCTACCCTAACATCTTCTTTTCATGGTCAGAAATATCGGGCCATGAGATAAAAAGTGGTTGTCTCCAAAAGTACTATTGAAGTAAGACATAAAAAGCTTCCAGCTTGATAAACGGACTCAGATGAGCTGAATGACAATTCTATTGTTTTTGATAACAACTTTTTACTCTGATTACTCGCATTCTTGCTTCATCGATATACTGCAAAGTCAGAAAATGGGAGCACTAATATTGATGTTAAAAATATATAATCAGGGATAGTAACTATTAAGTACTCCTCTATAGACCCACAGAACCCCACTTATTTGCTTTTTACCTTTCTACTATATCAGCTTCTCGTCATAAACTTCTCCCATTCATCTCTCATAAACAAGCCTTTTCGAAGACGAGAGGATAGGGGCTAATTAGCGAAATAATAGAGAAGTAAGGAAGTAACAATTGTTAGGGCATGTTAAGATGTGTAAGACTATAAAAATCAACTTCTTATCTTTGTAGGATATCTTCAATCCAGTTGGACCCTATTATCTTGTTCTATGAGGTGGGACTGGGCTGGTATCAGAGACTAAATGAACAATATCGAGGTAAGAAACCTGATGGAGTAGAAGATTCTAACACTGAAGCACTAAATAGATCAATACAAGTGCATCGGTTAAAATTTACTCTTCTGTGATGTTTTGAAGCCACCTCGATGACTTTTACCCACCTATCACAATACGGATGCCTATGACCAAATATGGATTGCACTAAACTCGTCGAAATAAGACGTAATCTGAGGTGATGATTTCAAATTAATAGTAAAAGTAAAAAGAGCGTATTCATCTACTTGTAATCTTCCTGGAATACTTTTTACTCCTATATTTCGCTCTTGCTCAGTGCATGCTCCAAGCCGAAGCCATGAGAAGTCAGAGACATCATTATTCAATGCAATAACTTGAACAAATGGAATAAGATGGCACAGATAGGCTACTGGAGGCTCAAATATAAAAACTGTACACTTTATATTCTCATACTATATCTTTTTACCGTCATATTCTTCTTTCATTCCTCTCCTTAAATGAATGTTCTGGAGGCGAGGAGATATGTAAGCTAGAATATGGAGAAAGAAGAGAATATAACGGTAAATCAAGAGTTTACAGGCTTCAAAAAATGTGACTATTAACTCTTTAGTTTGTTGAGATGATTTCCAAGCCACCAAATACCACTTCATCAAAACCAGGTTGACAACACAGGGCAGAAATGTACAATATCGAAGAACAAAAACTGAAATGGAAGATATCAATTTTAGAAACGTGTTTTTAGGACCCTAAATAATCTTATAGTAAGCATCTTATCTCTCTCTGAGGTCCTAAAGTTCACTTCGATCAATTTTGCGACACCTGTGCTTGAAATAGAACATGAGGTGCACCCAACTCGATGTAGTAATATTGAATTCAAATAAGATATCTATTTCAAATGAATCTATAAGCTTGCAGTCGAGCAGATGACGGAGACAACCGGAATTGATGTAAGTGAAGAAGATGAAAGTACATGTTTTAGGGGCGAAATTTGACAGTTGAGACTATCATGTGTCTCGATAAGGACTTGTAATGCTTTCAGTCCTATCCGGGGAGCTTCATATAGGTGCGATATGTTGGCATAAGGGGAAGTCGATTAAATAACTGCTTAATAGAGAAATAAACCAGAACACAAATGTCATGGCCCTGTAATAGATTACCACTGAGGCGAAGTACCACTTTTTGTTGCCTCAGTAAGTATTGATGCTAGTTTTACCTCTATTCCGCGTGCATTGATAATCATGGACCGGGTATCTCGACTAATGAAGGAACTAAAGCTGTAAAGTTGTAGAACAAGTAGCGAATGACTGTTTCACTCGCCTCTAGGAGGCAGCAGACTGCCTTTTGTTGTCTTCAGCATGACATTAAACTTGACTCTCGTGGTGTATAGTATCATTATGAGGATCTCATTACATTTCCATTTAGGCCTACAGAACAGGAGAAATATAGCAGTATACACATACCAGAGACAATATAGCAGCATAAGGGGAACATGAATAGACCAATATACGTCTCACTACTCTTATTATTCGTCTATAGTATTTTTCTTGTGTTACTAGACGAGCTTCCAACCTATAAACTCACTCCCTGAAGTCATGGTATTGACTTACGGTGAAACTGTTGCTTCAAAGTACCTTTAGGGCCCGTCAAGAGCTATAGAATAGATATTTGAATCTGGATAGATCTCCAAAGACTCTTCTCTCAGTTTATTTCAGCTTTTATGTGTCATTTAACTGATCCCGAATCTGCAGTATGTTTGTCAATTAATGCGGCTCCCAGAAAGGGGATAAATACAGTAACAGTAATATTGTATACTACAATAACCAAATAGCTGTTGTTTCATATTAAAGGAGTTAAAGAGCTCAAGTCCTTGTCCGTGACGTGCCATCCATGATGTTTACTCAACGGAGAGATATACAGCATAAAAAGTGTAAAAGAGACAACTAAAAATGTTTATTCTAATAATGTCAGCCTGCTAAACGTCCTCCATCGCTTAAATTACTTCTTTTACACTTTTGTCCGTTGATTAGTACTGGTAGACTTTTATCAAGTATCTCCCTGTCGACGATCTTCATAATTCACAGGTGAATAGAGAACATATGTAAGATTAGGGTAGTCTGGACTTGCGTGTAGTCTTTTAATGGCAGTCATAAACGTCTCTAGTTTTCCACTTTTCTTCACTTGATCTTTCCACGATCTATTTCTCGAGATATATCAGAGGGGATTCATAGCATATTCATCGTCTCCACATTGCAGACGCTTTTGTTCCATAGAAACATATTGAGGGCAGCACAATGGTATCAGAGTAAGCTCCCAAGACTTATGAATACCCCTAGCCTTCTACAATAACTCATTTCAGCTTTCTTCGTTCACGTTAGCCAGTTATCTTTCCGCAGCATTTGTCTTAACATCTGATATATCGATAGATAAAGGGGATAAACAGTATTACTTGATAATTGCAACGAAAACAAGTGATACAATGCACATAATAGCGAAATAGATGTGATGAGTCTTTTATCTCGCTCCTTTTCAACTTTTCTTTACTGGTCAACCGAGTTTTCCCTGCGTCAACATATTGCTACATCGCAGGTGATGACAGAATAGCGAGAAGTGCATGAATAAAACATACTAGTGATGAGAGGTGGTTGAATAAAAGCTAACAATAGTGTGCCAAGTCGCTCTTTAGACCCATCACTCTCTATATTTCACCTTTTTGGTCAGAATTTAATAGCTTCTATCAGTCCTAATTTCTGTCTCCAACTGGTATGGTGATAAATGTGTCGTAAAGATAACAGTATTATGATAAAACATGAAAAAAAAGTTATAAAATGCAATAAAAAGTTCAGCCAAGAAGTGCAGTCACTTCATCATACTCCAATTCAACTTTTCGTCACTCTTTATAAGTCATCTGCTTCGAGTTTTGCCTCTCAACTTGTGCAGCTTACAAATACGAGAAATTACCATGTAACCAGGAACCAGCAGTTACAAGAAGCTTTTGATTGCAACGATCACGCTGATGAGTGTCCATGGCTCATATTTCTACCCCGGTTTACCCGATTTTCGATCATTGACAACTTTTACAGATGCTTGGGTTTTGTCCTTCTCGAAGTGGGCCCCAAAACAGGAAGAATATAGTAGTACCGTTATTCTGATATTGACACAGAGATATGAGGCCCTTTAGCTACCAGGAGCTTTAAAAAAATATTGGGTCATCTTTTTGTTTTCGCATTCATCTTTTATTCTTTGAATTATCAAGTTATTCCGACCCCTGATATGTTCCGTTCCATGGCGATGACAGAATTGAGATCTGTGGTAGTAATACGTTTGGAAGGTCAGATTTAACTCTAATGTTGAACAATGGAGATCAGATTTAGTCTTGTACCCAGAGTGTTTTATTCTACGTAAATCCAGCTTTTATTAGTTATTTAATCCGCTTGTCCAAACGTCTATATATTTTTAGGATCATCGAAGATAACAGAAAAATGATAAATCCGGTAAGAGCTCACCTTAGAGACACAAGAAGTTTTGAATGCTCCTCTAATCGCCTTTAAGAGTATTACTGGAACGTTGTTTTTCTGCATTCCAGCTTTTCTTTGTCATTAATCGGGTTCTCTTCAGTCCATGTGTTAGTCCTCCTTCATTAGTGCGCATACAAAGAGATAAACCCAGTATCAGTATACACCTATGATATCGAAAGATAAACAGCTATCTAAAAGTTCTAAAAAATTATATCATTAGCCATTAACGATTCTTCTACTTCTGTTGCTTTCCTTCTTCCATTAAACATTCGAGCTCGTGGTTTTGGCTCTCCCTCCATGAGGGAGGTTATGCAACTATTACAGGTATTAACTGGCGTACAATGAATTATATTAAGCCAAACAAAGCGTTGCAATGTTCAGCTGCCCCTTTTTGGGTGCTTCTAGATTTCTTTAATACTATGTTAGCCGATGTGTGGTGAGCGTAATTATTGAGAGATATTTTTAGGCGTAACGATATCGATTGATTGACGAGGAAAATTGAACTGAAGTAAAAACGAAGCCAGGAGTATTCAAACAGGCGTTATTGTGCAAACAACTTCCTTTGGTGGTTGAGACTATGTTTTATTATAGGATTTTTCTTTTATGTAAACATCATATAAGAAGAGAGAAAACCAGGACTTTGGATGACTCGAATAGTTAGCGAAGTAAGTTGAAATGAAGTAGTAGATAAGATTTATGGCGTTCTTGAGGCCTTGTTGTAGCTAATTAACTGCTTATTGGTGTTCTTAGTATGAACCAATGTCGTTATTATGTCTATTCCATGATCTGCGTACATGAAGAGCCAATGAGAACGTACAGTAAGGGTAAGAAGAATATGTGACGAAGAAAAGTAGAAATAAAGAAGTAGAATAGTCTCATAATTGTTATCTGGGTGCAATTATCATACTGACAGTTTATAGCAAGCCCCGATATCAAAATCGAGCTATTACTTCTCTATATAATGGAACTATGGCTCTGGGAGAGAACTACGAGATCGGATCGTCTCATTTGGGGACAAGAAAGATACCTATGAAGAAGAATAACAGACAGAAGATGTAACGTGAACAACTATTACCTCTTCTACATCTTTAATTTGTCGTTGGTATATTAATATTGGTATTTAGTTCTGTTCTGCATCTGTGGATGATGCAGGTACAAGTAGGCAGAATTGCGATAAATTGAAGAGTAAAAGTTGAAAATGAGATAAAAAAGAGAGTATAGCTGGTAAGTAGAGCTAATAGTAGGTAATAACATACTCCTCCTTGTTCCTGGTATGTTTTACTATCATAGTTATTCCCATTATGTAAGTCGTGGGTTGGGAGGCCTGCCGGGTATGGCAGGACTTCTACTAATGAAAGAGAAAAGTTGAATTCGAATAAGACAAAGTGCTCAGGACACATAGAATGCTCACCGTATATAGCAGACAGCTTTCTCTTGTAATTGGCATACACCACTGTTACATAAACTTCTGTTTGAACATAAAAGGTAAAGGGACAAAATACGCGGTTTAGAAGGAGGATCAAAAGGTGAATTGAAGAGATATAAGATACGTTTAGTGATGGAAATGGCCGTTACTAGGTAATGCACCACTCTTTTCTATCTAGTATGCGTCATTTCTCTGTTCCTCCCCCTCAGTCAGCGACTCGGACTTACAACGTCATTGACACATGGAATATTTCGAATTAATGATCGATTTAATATAAAATGGAGTCAGCCAAAGCATTCAGAACGTCAAGGTAGCGTATATCATGCAAATAATGGCGTTCAGCCGACGTTAGTCTGTATTTCTACTACAGTATCAGCTGTGGTAAATATCTATAAAGGGAGTCAAAAAAAGCTCCCAGGTACAACTACACATTTTGTACAATATAAGTAGAAATAAAACAGTATAATGTATTAATGAGGCTTTCGACTGCATCTTGTGTGTAAGTGGAAATTTATTCTAGTACCTAGTATGTTTATTCTTTGTATTTATCTCTGTTCTGTTCTCAACTCAATGGAGAGACGAATTGCAGTTGTAGGAATATCTTGATTAAACGGAAAAAGCTGAAATGAGGTAAGATAAACAGCTTTAGAAGTTATTTAAGCTAGTGCAATAGACCCGACTATCTCTAGCTGCTGCTGCAATCTTGCTCCGTTATATATTTCTCATTTCTCTTGGAGTCATTATTTGAGAATACATGTTTGCGCAGGAAAAAAACGATTTTCTGAAAAAAAAGCTGTAATAAAGTAGGATGAGTAGCTAGTGACACCGGTTACACTTCTATAAAGTGTCTGACTATTATTTAGTGCACTATAATGTATTACTGCCATATTTTCCTCCGTTCTATGGGAATCTTAGTTGGAGCGTCAAGACACTAGCTTCGAATAACTTGAGTAACTAAGAACGAAATGGAAATAGCGAGAAAAATGCTACTAGAGAAGTTTCTGACTGCTAATATAAGGTCTTTGAAAACTTCTGGATCTCTCTAGACTTTAAATTACAAAATCATCTCTGTTCTGCTAACATCAGTATTTGAGAAACATATTCAGGGATAGAGATGTCGCATTATCAACGAATAAAAGTTGAAATGAAGTGGTATGAGAGGTCTAATAATGTTTATATACCCTATAGTAAACAAATAACTACTTTCCATATTGGTAGTGTGAAACTTTACTTCATTTATCTCTTTTGCACTCATCAGAGATTGAGAGACGGTGTGGACAATGTCTCAAATTTGACGCTACTTTGTAGTTACCCTGACAACTGACTAGTATTAACCTTGTGGTTGTCGTGCGGGGTTTCTGACAAGTATATATATCGCCACTTTTCTTTAGTTAGAATGTATCCTGTTTTTCCCGTCTTCACTTTTCTCTTCTGAATTTCTGGAAACCTTGACCACAACGGTGCACGATCACCTTGTGAGGTGAGTATAAACTCACCAGAATACAACGACCGCTCCAGTGTACTAGAGCAACCAACCCGTCACTGCTGTCTGAGAATTACTCTGTATCAAGACGTCCCAGGGTAAAATCAGTCCTCACAGACGGGTCTTAGACCTTAGGAGAACTCGACAAAGCATATGACACAAAGTGAAACCAGCCTATGATTAGGAGTTAACGATGTTATTTAAGGCCATTGGAACCAATCAGCCAATTATAATAACAATTGGTATTTATCTATGCTACCTTTGAATGTCCTCTGGAGATATTCGGTGATGCGACAAGATTTGTGGACGGGCAAAACTTGATATATGAAAGATAAAAAGTTGAAATAACAAAAGATAAGGAACTATACACGCTTTTTACAGCTACCGGTAGTTGTAGACTTTGGGGCACATAAAACGGTCACTGACATGTATTATGTTAGCTTTACTCTCTTTTCCGTCTGCATCATAGTGGAGAGACAAAACTCAAGTGTAAGGATATGGGAAAGGATAATGGAGAAAGTTGAAATGAAGTAAAATAGTATGTTTTCGACAATCTAGATGACTGACTGCAACATATTGTACACTTACAGATGTCCCTTCTTTATATTCATATCACAATTATCCCTTTTCTTTCCACTTGATGATCTTTAGAGAAATTTAGTGCAAGTATAAGTCGGATTGGAAGCAAAAAATATAATATAGGAGAGTTTGACGACGCCTAGAATGTTTTTTCATCCAACAGAACATCCCTAGACCCTTTTTACACTGTTTTCACGTGTTATGTCTACTCTTACCTCTCTTCTGCGATTATTTCAGATTGTGAGAAAATTCAAGGACTCGTACATCCTAGTAATTGGGAGAATAGAAGGAAATGAAGATAAGTGAAAAGTTTCTAAGCTGCCTCACTACTAATAATAGACAGCTCTTAACTTCTTGTAGTTACTGAAGTCTTTTATGCATATTTCTCTTTGATCTGTGACATCGAAGGTTGAGGAACAATAATTCTGTGGGGAGAAAACCAGTTAAATAACGAATAAAAGTGGAAAACAAGCTAGAAAAGAATACTGAACGGTTTCCCCCTAGTAATGTAGAGTATTCCTTATCTCCTTCATTCGATTGATACGACTATTACATTATAGTCCCTTCTGCCCACTTCATGGGATGGGTTAACCCGAAAAATATGATCAGTTGAAGCAATAAAAGCTGGAAATGATGTAATTGAGTAGCTGGAAACTCTGTACAGAGAATCTAAAGACTAATCGAGCTGTCATTAATTCTATCAGCCTTTTTTCTACTCTTTGTCGCGGTGGTCTGATGGGTGCTTGGTGATGAGCATGGAAAAGCTAACTGTATAGCTGAAATATTAGCCAATAAAAGGTATCTAAGACTGTGAGAAGTTCTGGGTCAAAGCTCGGCCGGTACAAGCTATGCTAATGACCATCCTATACTTTCTTATGACGTCCGCAGGTGTCATAACCCCTCTGTTCTTTTACCCTGGGTTTTCACATTGGGGGTTCTGTCGCATACATATTGGGAAACTTCCAAAAATATGAAAGAGTAAACTGTCACGAGCTATATATCACAGTTACACAGCACACTGCTAGTTTATTGCAAGCGCAACTACCGGTCTCAACATCTCAATTGTACTACCTCAGGAGAGACCCAGGTGTTAGAAATATGCGGGCCTTGCATACGTCATCATTCTCCGGCAACTAATTGCCGGTATGCAATGCAAGTTTCACTGTGGCTTCCAGCCACCTCCCAAAGCCCTACTTTACCCTACTGGACTCAGCTATACACAAGTTACCAGACCTAACTATACACAAGTTACACAGTTACCCTATGTGACCAAACACAAGTACTTAAACCCCTTCGCCAGCACTGATTATTCCTTATCCTTTTCAACATCTTTCAACCATCGATCTGACTACTTGGATATTGACCTTTACACCTGAGGAATAATCGTGCTGGAGTATTCTACTGCTTCAATATTATTGTCTCTCTCTGTAATAACCCTTACCCTCGTAGCTTAGTTTCCCAATTAGGATCTCTTACAATTTTACACTTTAGAACCAGGTAAGGGGGGCATCTCCGTACTCGAGGAATGAAAGCTGGAAGGAAGTTGTAAAAGTTGCTAATCACGTTTTTGGAAGTTAATATTAGACTATTTTACCTCTCTTGGAAGTCTCTGAGTTTTATTACTGTACTGTAGTATAACTCGTTCTGTGAGACATCCATTACAGCCAGAAATGCGTGCGTAAGATTAAGTCGCTCACTTTACGAATAAAAGCTGAATGAAGGAAGTTAAGTAGGTTGAGAAGGTAAGGTAACGCAGTTTAGTCACAATATGCCATTACGCCATTGTAAATATCTGTTAGTAGCTCATTAGCTGTCCTATTTTATTTCTCTATCTTCTGTGCATGATGGACACATGGACTCAAATAGTGAATTGACAGAACTGGATGAACTAAAGAAAATAAGGTGAAATAGAGGTGTAGAAGAGACTCCAAATGTCTACAATAGCTATCAGTAGGCTATCAGTCCCTCATTTTTGCCTAAAGTAAGTTTTGGTCCTCTATTTTCTCTTTTCTGTGGGCGTTATATGGTGACATAACGCCTGCATAATAAGAACTCGTGTAACTGGGAATAAATGCCAAAGAGAGTACCTCTAAATACTAAGGACGTCTTGATAGCTACTGTTTTACGATTCAACACTTCTTAATGTCACTACTATATTCTACTATCACTTTTACCTCTGTTCAGTAAGTACCTGAGGTTGAGAGGCTACCAAGAACCTCGAGCGACTAGAATAAATAGGAAAGACAAGCTGGAATGAACTGTGATAAAGCGCTCAGTAGAGATATAAGGTGAAGCAGTGTTAATAATCACCCTTTGTTGATGCTGGTACATGTTTCAATTACGTTTTCTTCTGCTACAAGTATCGTAAATGGTTAGGAAAGAATCTGGCTCAGACATAACTTTTGCCGGATAAAAGCTGAAGTGAAGTTGTGAAAGATGACTGGGACGTTCTTAATGGCGTATAGTATACGTCAGAAGACTTTTGTATGCTGATAGTACATGTTTATGCTACATTTACCTCTAGTCTCTAAGCCTCGATTGAAAGTGAATAAATCATGGGTTAGATATATAGAATTTTAGCGAAATAAAACATGAAATGGAGAGTTAAAAGAGATCGGAGGTGCTCTTGATGACTTTGAGTAGATATTTGGCCTGTTACTTCTGTATTAAATACATATTATTACTACATTACCCTCTATTATGTCTGGATCGTTGAGAGCTAATATTGAGTCTCCTGAACGTCGATTAATCAGCGAAGAAGTTATCAATCGTAGTGAATGGTGGTCTAAATAGCTTAATTATGGCTAATATCGAGTGTTAGTCAACTTTCTATCCATAATAACATGTTACTTCTTCATCTACATACGCAGTAGAGGTTGAGAGACAATCCTCAGAGCATAATATCTCCATTAACTAGCTGACAAAAGTTGAGTTGAAAGATTACAAGATGCCAAGGGGTATCTAAAGATTCAATAGTGTAAAGCTCCACTTTCCACTGAAGAAATTACGTATTTGTGCTACAATTACCTCTGCTATAAGTGTTGTTCACGAGAGACATGAATCATTGACAGTAATAACTCGATATATTGAGACATAAAGCTGAAATGAATGACAAGAAGAGGTCAATAACACTTATAGTAGGCTTTAGTAGATATCTTGCTATTTAATCCGGTCTTCAATTTGTTTTATTTCTGTATAACTTCCTATACGGTGAGCTTCATTGGCAAGAAATATGAATACATTTCAACAGCTCTATTTCGAGAAGACAAGAGCGGAAATAAGTCATAGAGGAGTTCCAAAGCGTCTAGTTTAGCTACCAGTGACTACCCAATTACCTAAATAACTCTCTAAGGTTGTTAATGTTGTAATTATCTCTTCTCTGTACAAATCCCATAATCTGATGTAGGAATACGCAGATTGGTAACGAATAAAAGTTGAAGAGAAGAAGGAGAAGTTGGTCAGAACGTTTAAACTGACTGACATGTGCCATTTGTTACCTCTTGTTCCAGTTTGAATGTATTCCTGCCACATTTACCTCCTCTGAGAATATCATAGATTGAGAGAAGTGCCGTAGACAAGTTTATATCGATGAATTGAAGAATAAAAGTTGGGTGAAGGAGAGACAAAAAGCTCTTCAAGTTTTTAATGGCTATCAGTAGGTTACTTATTACTTTTATAAGTGCTGGGGTATTCTGCAATACTTATATCCGCTTTTTAAGCATCTAATATGACAGGGAAAAATATAGGTGTAGGGAAAGCTGGATAAACGATGTTGAAAAGCTGAAATGATGTAAAGTAAAAGAGTAATGACGTTTTGGATAACTCACAGTTGGTGTCTAAATACTTTTCACTCTATCTATTATGTATTTCTGATACATTAACCTCTTCTGTAAGCATGATGGACAGAGAGAAAAAAGTAATGTTAGAATAAGTGAAAAATAGCTACAAGGAAGTTGAACTAAGGTAAAAGAAGTTATCATTAAGATAAACTAGATGTTGATAATAAACAAAGGCAGCTTTTTATGTCTCTTGAATGCTGTTTATGGTGTATTCCCCTCTGTTAGTAAGAATCATAGGGGGAGAAACTAAAACATGGTTGATACAACTTGAGAAACTGATGATTAAAAGCTGAAATAAAGAAGATTAGAAGACCTAGGACATTCATAAAAGCTATTAGTAAATACTGACACAATACTTCTTGTACCCAGTTTGATTTATCCATGAATTTCGTACTTCGGTTAACACCTCTGGTTGAATTAATATTACAATCTGATTGAAGAAGAGAAAATAGATGAAATGGGTTAAGATAAGCAGTCATAGCCGTTGAGTCAGCTAGTATTGTGCAGCTGATTACTACTTTTTGTTGCTCTTATCTACCACTACCATGTATTTCTCTCTTCTGTCAACCCACTATTGAGCACGAAACATAGGCGTACCAGTACGGATGTAATAATACAGATGAAAAGTGGAAACTAAGTGCAATGAGCTTTTGATATTGTTAAAGATAACTGAGAGAAGGTAATTATCAACTTCTAGATGTTTCTGGCTTACAATGCAGTCCCATTTCTCTCTCGTTTGTGAGCATCGATATTGAAAAGTAGACCTAGGGGCATGAATATGCTGATATTAACGGATAAAAGCTGAAGTGTAACGTGAAAACATACTATTCATGTCAATAATGATACTTTCAAGGGAATCGAAACTTCTGCTTGAGGTTTAAACACGTCAATGATTCACTTATCTCTTTTCTGTGAGCTTTCTAGGAGAGACAAGAATCGTGGCTCTGCTTAATTCGATGTACTGACGAAGGAGAGCTGGAAATGGCCTTTATAAGTCTCTCATAGCAATTTCAATGGCTATTGCTATATAACCAACTCTCTCCTACTGTTTTTGGTATAAATTCTGACCGTATATCTCTTTTCTGTCAATCAGCTCGGAGTAGACCAACAATTCAGGGTTAGGAATAAGTCGATGAAATAGCTAGTAAAAGCTGAAATCAAGTAAGAAAAGTGACTGGGGGTATTTTATACCAAATATTATTTCGATAAAGACCACTTCTGACTCCCCTATTTACTTTTCTACTATTTTATTCTCTGTTTTGCAGGCATCAAATATCTTGGCTTGGGATAACTTGATAATTGAAGAATAAAAGTTGTAGCGAAGTAAGATGAGTACCTAATAACAATGATCATGGCTACCAGTACGAATAAAACAGCTTACCCATACCTCTGACATCTTTTTATGCTGTATTCACCTCTACTCAGTAAGCATCATTCAAAACACCAAGATGAGCTCGACAAATTGTAAGCCATGCAAATATAAAGAGGAGAACTGACAGGGGGCTTCAGTGATTAATATCTGTAGATGATGAATTACCTCTCAATGTTACTCGCAGCATTGACTGTTGACATTATCCCAGTTACTTGTAATTTCCGGCACGTGGCGTATAGGAAGACGAAACTAAGACATATTGACAAATCGGTTTTTAAGGAATAAAAGTTGGATATTGCCACACTAAAAGTCTTATGACTCTCTAAGATAGCGATAGTACGTAATTAATCACATCTTGTTGTTTCTGGACTTAATTTTCGCTGTGCTTTGATCTATAGTGAGCGTCATAGAGGGCCAGTAGAATCTAGGCGCGAAGATAAGTCAACTAACTGAAGAATAAAGGCAGAATCAAGTAGTAAAGAGACTTGTGACTACATATAGGCTATAATTGTTCTATCAACAGGTTTTTACTACCACAGAAGATTTGAGAGGTACAATTTCTCTATATTTCCCCGCTCAAACTAGTGATGGTGGCTTAAACGTTGCAATATTTCGGTCAGTTGAACAGAGAAAAAGCAAATGTCGTAGAAAAAGAGCCTAAAGATAATAAACGCGCTACAAGAGTTCACATGCTATTTAAGTCGTTTGCTATTTAAGTCGTTCCTTTGTTGTCTGTATATTATTTCTGCTCTACAAGTATTTCTCTGAGATCTATACTCAGGGATGTGCAATACTGGAAGATTTGTAAATAAAAGTTGAAATTAGGTACGAGAAGAGTCTCTAGATGTTCTGTCAGTATTGTAGTAGCTATATGAACATTTCTGGCTGTAATTGTGGTATATTTCATGTCATTTACTCTCTGTCAGCATCTCACATGGGAATATACCAAGTTGAAGCGTAAGGACAACTCGAATAAACGGCAAGAAAAGCAGCAATTAAGTATACCGGTAGTGAGATGCTCGTATAGCTCAGAATGACTGTCAATATGTGTCGGACTAGTTACCTACTAATGCTTCATTCCTTGTAAGCATCATGGAAAGGACAATTATCATGGATCAGGTCGACTTTGGATATTGGAGAAAAAAGCTGTATAGCAGTATGGAAAGTTCTCAATGACATTTCTGATAACCATTCGTAGGTACCTGTAAGCTTATTACGGTCTCTTGTGTATGAAATCATAGTACTGCACATCATTTTGCGAGCATAGCAAGAAGAGGCCAGACCCTGATTAAGGAAGCTTGATAACAAGAGGAAAAAAGCTGAATTGAACAAATATTAAACGTCTATGTTGTACCTTGAGACAAATGATAGACATTAAACTATCTTGTCTTTTCTTTAGTTTATAACTGTCTTGTAGATCTCTCGGTTATGTCTACAACTTCCATGTGGAAAATGTATCCAGGGGATATCTTGATTTAAAGGTGAAAAATGATCAAATAAAGAAAGGTGAAACTCTCAGGACATTCAAACAGCCAATATTTATTGAGTTGATACATTCAAAGGTTGTTGGTATACACTACTGCTAGATTTACTCTTGTTCTATAAGCATCAAAGGTTGAAAGGCATGTTCAGAAGTGCGAGCTCAATAGAGTAGCAAAAAAAGCTGATTTGAAGCAAGAAAAAGTATTCGTGACTTCTATTGAGCTTGGATTGTACTTCGTGTCACCGTTGGCTATAGTGATTACTTGTACGTATAACTGCTACAACTACCTCCGCTGTAAGTATTGCACATGAAAATACAAAAACTGAACATACGCTAACTTGAAATTTGAAGAGATATAAGCTGAAACTAAGCAGAAAAGAGGTCCTAGATGTTATTTTCAAGTGATAGTAGATATTTGTAAGCTCTAAGTGTCCCTGGTACATTATAATAATCCATTTATGCTGTTATGTGAACGACCCAATGAGAGATTAAATGCACACGTAGGGATAACTGGTAAAACCAATGAAGAAAAGATGAATATAAGTAAAAGAAGAATCACAGAACATTCACTGAGCTAGTATCATATGACTGATCGCTGTTAAACGTGTCTTGTAAATCTTTAGGTTGAATTCACCTGTTGAGTACCGGTACCGGTAATATCATCATTGTTGGTAGAATAGCTAGTAACACATTAAATGACTGAGACAATTCTCAAATGAAGAAACATGAAACGTTCCAAAGGTTCTAAAAGATCTGTTTGTGTTACTGGTCACCCTCTACTGTTTTTATGTGTTATATATTGCTACTATCACTCTTTCTGTTAGTAACAGTCACCTACAAGTAGAGGCTAAACTCAGGATCTGAAATCCGCGATTAAATAGAAGAAAAAAGTTGAAATGAAGTAATGTAAAACGCTAGTATTGCTCTTACGGCCTATATGATGCAGATAACAGTATTGATTCTCATTGCAACGTTTTTATGCTACATTTACCTGCGTTGGAACTATGGTCAAAGGAGAGGAACAAGTCATTTTAAGGAACAACTGTATTATTTGAGCGATATAATCGAAACTGAATGAAAATAGAAGATTCAAAACACTCTTCGTGGTTATTTGTGAGTAATCCACCCTTTCCGCATGTCCAGAGTATGTTTCATTACTGTTTATCTTCATGCTCAGTTCACATGTAGACCAGCGCACCTAGAGAGGTTGGTATATTGACAAAAAAAAGTTGAATAAAAGTGATATAACACTGCTAGAACACTTTTGTGGCTATAATTGTGCAGCTGAAAGTTTTACTTAATTGCTACTATTGTGTACAGTACTATGCTATATTTCTTGTTTCTGTTGGCGACATTGACAGAGTCCAAAAGGGAACATCAAAATTCCGAGGGATAAAGGCAGAAATGTATGAGAATATCGAGACCAGAATAATTGCCAGACTCATGTAGTACTTCTGACTACCTTCAGGTGTTGTAGGTACGTTTTTCATCTACATGTCCCTCCGCTATATGGGTACCCTAGATGCGTCAAAAGTACCGGATTGTTATAACTCGAGCAGTTGACAACTATATTGTGAAAGAATAAACGCTATGAAGCTTTTGACATTGGAAGGGTATCTTGGTATATTCGTTATCGGCTTATACAGGTCCTAGCGCCATTAGGGCTAACTTTCTCCCCGTGCCATGAGGTCATTGCATCAGACAAGTTGTGGGCATAGGGAAAGTTGAAAAACAACGAAAAAAGTAGAACAGAAGTAGATAAACCGCAAGGTACATGTAATATGTGCATATCTTGTGAATGATAAACTGTATGTTACACTGGGACATTTTGAAACTGCATTTATCTGAATTCTCCAGTCACCATAGAAATATACTAAAACTTAAAGCTGTGATAAGTTGAATAGATGTGAGAGAAAAGCTGATTTGAAGTCTATGAAGTTGCTAATCATATTACAGTGAGTTACTGGTATACATCTGGGTATATCTGATGTCCGTAATTCTTACCACTACATGCTAGTCAGCTTCCTTGAATGGGGGACGTTATTTAGCCTTGTGGACAACACTTACATAACGGAGAAAAACAGCAGTTAGTAAAAGAGAACTCTTAGTGGAGTTGTATGGGTCGCTATTGTGCCCTGGCGCTATACTTATTGCCTTCAGTAAGTTACACAGCTATTTTCACAGCTTCTCTGTAAGCAACAAAAGTCATGGGCTAGGATAACTCGACTAGTAACCGAAAAAATAGTTGACAAGAAGTACAAGATGTAGTGAATAACAAGCTATGAAACCTATTTGTGCTCTAGCACCAACTTATACATGTTTCTGGTATAATTTATTATGATGGTGTGTTTTTAATTTTTGGAAACATTATCATTGACAGACAGAAGACATCAATGGGAAACTCTGATAAAAAAGAAAGAAAGCTGAAATAAAGAGATATAAGAGGTTCAAGGAGTACTTTCTAATCGTATCTAGGTACACGACTACAGCTCGTTGTCTTGATATATATCATTCCTATGTATCTCCCTAATAAAAATGCTAGTGACACTAATGCCTGTATGGGAATAACTCGAGTAGATTGCAAGGTAATAATACTGGTACCGGTACTAACAAATGAAGTAAGAAGAAACACTCAGGACGACTATAAAGCTGAAGTGGTAGTACTGGACATACCATGCCTTCTGATTACGATATTCATTACTGCTGTACTCCACATCTTTGCTATCCGTTCTAATATAGAGATAACTGTTGGCGTAGGGGTAACCTGAATACCCAGGAAGAAAACGCTTAATGAAGTATAAGAAGGAAGTTCAAGTGGATGATGGGGTACATCTACATGACTGGCAACTTCTGGATACATCAAATATGAGTTTTTGCAACATTTACCTCTCGTATGCGGACATCATTCGGAGCTGCAACCCACTGGTTTGATATAGCATGAGAAAATGGGAGCAGTAAGGCCAAATCGACTAATATAAGAGCTTTGAGACTGTTTTGATAGCTTCTAGAGAGTAATTGTAAACTTCTTGATGTCCCTGGCAACAATAATGCTACGAGTTTCTTCATTCTTTAAGCATCAATGTTGAGAAGAAAAATCAGGCAGAGGCAGAAGTCATTATTAAACGATAGAAGTTATTAGGAAGTGAAACTAGTAGCTGGTTACAGTCACCATGGTTACTGAAGACAATCTGACAACATTTCCTAGCCACTGGTCTGTATGTAAACGGGTAACTCTCTGCTGTGTAACCAGCAAAAATGAAACCAAAGGCGCAATAAGTATAATTCGATTAATTGATAGGTGAAAGTTGAAAGCGGGAGAGATAAAACCCCCATGGATACTCTTCATAAACACTTCGTACCTAATGTGTCCCTTTTTCATCTCTAATGTGCCTTCAATCTATATTAATCCCTATTATGTAACCACTAAACGAGATGGGTGAGGTTCATCCACTGAGATATTGGTAAACTGACGAAATGAAAGTTGACAGGAAGTTGTTACAGTAGCCCATAACATCCTGCAAGCTGTAATAACTCCTTCTGCCACATTTCACCGTTTCTGGTCTCTGTTTGTTCTGCAACTTTTACATTTCCGTAAACTACTGTGATGGAGACAGATAGTGGGCGCCAATACAGGTCCAATTATCGATGAACAAAAGTTGGAATGACGTAGAATTATATCTTTATCACGCATTTAAGGCCTACTAGCAGGTATCAGAGATAACCACATCACCAATTACTGCCATTTTCGTGTTGTCCTGCGAGCATCAATTTTAGTGATACAGTTGGCATGGAGGGGGGTCTATTATTTAACGAGTAAAAGTTGAATATAGGTAGAAAAAGAAGTCCAGGATATTTTTTTGGGTAGAAACTATTGTATCAACATCTTTTTCTTGTTATCCGAGTCATATAAGATGTATTATCTTCAAATGTTAGCATTGTTGGGTGGTGGGCATAGCCAGGGTTGTATATTTACTCTCTTCACGAAGGAAAACAGCACAAAGGATGGGCAATAAGAAACTCATAACATTCACACAAATCTACACTGTGTTTCTTGCATCTTCAGAATGTTTCTGGCAACTGTTTTCCGTTGATACATCTCTTGAGGTTGCGTGGGAGTATGGATCCAATGATGACTAAGCCAAAGGAAAATCGATTATGTAGCAATATAATAAGGAAAGGGATCAGAGAAATTTGCAGAAGGCTTTTTTATGGCCTGAATTATGCAGCAGTATACTTTTTGTTGTCATAGCTATTATATGTTTCGATTTTCTCTATTCTGAGAGCATTAAGGATGTGTGATAGATACTGGTCCGGTGTAGCTCAACCAATTGAAAACTATAAGGCCAAATCAAGACATGAACGAGGCTGCTGACACTCAGAACGGCTATAAATAGGTTACAAACAACTTCCCAATGTCCCTGGCGTCTTTTAACACGATATATTTTTTGTTCCGACGTCTGAGACAAAAGGTGTTGGGATAAGTTGACAGAATAGAGAGTAGAAGTTGAAATGATGTGGAAAAGTATGTTCAGCACATTCAATAGGCTCATTGTGTACACCATTGACTACTTTTAAACGTAGCTGAGTTCTATTGCTGCTGCATCAACTTGCTGCGTTGAGCGAAGTAGGAGATGAGAAATAACCGACCCTGGGAAAATTATTAATTGAGAGAGTAAACCAGAAATAGAGTCGTATAAGAAGGTCATGAAGTTTATAAAAGCTAGTAAAAGACACATGTAAGGTTCTCATTATCACTGATAAGTTTTCAGATGTATTCTTCTAATATGAAAGTATCATTGCTGGACAGGAAAGTCAGGCCTTGGGGTAACTAGAATAAATGGCGAAAAAAGCTGAAACTGAGGGTAGTAAGAAGTTCATAACATTCTTATAGACTCTAGTGGTCTGAATATAACCTCTTGTTGTTTCAGGATGTTGTTGTCACTACATTTGAGAGATCTTGGATGAAAAGACAAACCTAGGCGTAAAAATAAGTTGAAAAGTGAAGGATTAAAGATGGGAATGAAGTAAGAGAAAGTGCAATTGACATCTATATAGCTAAAGCTAGTGAGGATCAACTCTCTGCTACTGCCAAAGACTTATTAGAGCCACAGTATCTCTACATGTCAGCACTGGGGAGGCCATAGCGGCTGGAATAATCTCATTTTGTGAAGCAGGGAATCTAGATATGGGGCAGAAAGAACTACCACCAATCTATAGCCGGCCGAAACAATTCAAAGAACAACTTCAGATTGCAGTCTATCTTTACCACAGTTCTGTAGCGTCATAAACTAAAGACTGCCATTCCTCAAAAAGTTGAAGAGGAAAAGCTACCCAAGAGCATCTTAACAAGCCCGTAATGTTTTCTCATTACTTCAGTATGCATTTGAGTACTTCTTGCTGTCGCTAGTATGTATTACTACACGTACTGTGCTTCTCTATCCTGTAAGCACCTCACATTGGGATATGAAATACATGGTATTGAAGAAACAAAGCAGGAAAGTTGTAATAGAGATATATCATAAGTTCAGAATGTGGATAATTGCTACTGGTATACGCGACACCACCTTTTGTTGTCCGGAATATGTATTACCATCTCGAATCTTGATATCTGATAATAGGACGAAAGGACAAGTTACGTGCCTACGTATAACCCAATCAAACTGACAAATAAAACTTAAACTGAAGTGATTTAAGACTATTAAACGTTTTAGAAGCTATTATTGTGTGATTCATAACTTCTTGCTGTTGCCAGTATTCAATGCTGCTATGTTTTCCGTTTTATGTGAGCACCTGATGTGGAGGGGCTACTCAGGAGCCAGGAGCTGGGAAAACACGACCTAATAGCAGAAAGTAGTTGAAAAGAAACAAGATGAAGTGCACTGGATGTTTCTAAGGGTGATATAGTAAGATATACCACAACTTTGCTGCTGTAGATAAGTTTTATGATACATTTACCTCTTCTCCAGGTATGGTAATGTGAGAGTCAAATATCATCACAGGTATAATTCAAGTTTTGAGAGATATGAGCTGAAATAGAGAGGGGAAAGAATTTCTCAATGTTATTCATAGCTTTTAATAGGGAGCTGGCAGTTTCTTCCCCTATCCAATAAGTTTTCTAACTGTATATTTCCCTGTTTTGTGAGCTTGGCAGATGAGACAGAATACAGGTGAACCCAGGACTTGGGGTAACTCGAATAGTTAGCGAAGAAAGTTGAAAGGAAATAGTAAACTAAAATTATGGCGTTTTTGAAGAGTAGTTGTAGCTAACTGATTTCTTATTGGAGTCCTTAGTATGCCCGAATGTCATTATCTCTAGTCCATGATCTGCTTACATGAGGAGCCAATATGAAAGTAAGGGTAAGAAGAATAAGAGACGAAGAAAAGTAGAAATGACGAAGCAGAATAGTCTCATAACAGCTATCTAGGTTCAATTATCATGATGGCAGCTTAAAGCGAACCCCGATTCAAATTTTGAGCTATTATCTCTCTATATTCCGGAACTATGACTCTGGGAGAGAGCTTCGAGGTTGGATCGTCTCAATTTGAGACAAAAAAGTTACCTATGAAGTAGAATTACCGACAGAAGACGTACTGTTTGCAACTATTATACCCTCAACATTTTGAATTGGTCGTTGGTATATTATTATTGGTATAATCGTTCTGCTCTGCAGGTGTGGCTGACACAAGTATAGTAAGCAGAATGCAGGACCCGGGACAACGCGATAAATTGAAGAATAAAAGTTGATAGTGAGATATAAAAGAGGTTAGAGATGTTAGTTACAGCTAATAGGAGGTAGTAATTTACTCTTCCTTGTTCCTACTGTGTTGCCTATCATATTTATCCCTATCATGTAAGTCACGGGTTAGGAGGCGTGCAGTGGATGGCAGGACTTCAATCAATGACAGAGAAAAGTTGACATCGAATAAGAAAAAGTGCCCAGGATATCTATGCAGCTGAAGATGTATATTATAACAGCTGCTGCTGGTTTGGTGTTCATTAATGCCATATTAATATCTCTTCCTGCACCACACTAAGAGGGACAATTCACATAGTTTACGATAACTCGAGAATCGGAAGACCAAAACTGGTAATGAAGAAATATAAAAGACAGTAAGACAACTTGATAACTTCTAGTCAGTAATAAGTCACTTTAACGAGCCTGGTAAGTATTTTTATAATGTGTTGCTCCGTCAGTCAGCAACTCGAGTTGGAAACGAAATGCGTACAGTAGGAATATGAATTAAATGGCAGATAAAAGATGACATTAAGTCAGAAAGAGCGTCCAAGACGTCTATTCTGTGTATAATAAGCTGAAACCGCTTTTGGTAGGAATTTGTACTACAATATTTAGTGTTCCCAATATCTAGATGGAAAGTCAATAAACGTTCTCGGGTATAACTCGTTATTTCGTTACATATCCAAAACAAACTTCTTCACCACCTACAGATGGCCCAGAGGGCTTTTTATGATGGAGGACGTTAAGAAGGCGAGCATGAATACAAAGGGGACGATTATAAACAAGATGAGGAAGAATAAGGAGACGATAAGAAACAAGATGAGGAAGAATAAGGAGACGATAAGAAACAAGATGAGGAAGAATAAGGAGACGATAAGAAACAAGATGAGGAAGAATAAGGAGACGATAAGAAACAAGATGAGGAAGAATAAGGAGACGATAAGAAACAAGATGAGGAAGAATAAGGAGACGATAAGAAACAAGATGAGGAAGAATAAGGAGACGATAAGAAACAAGATGAGGAAGAATAAGGAGACGATAAGAAACAAGATGAGGAAGAATAAGGAGACGATAAGAAACAAGATGAGGAAGAATAAGGAGACGATAAGAAACAAGATGAGGAAGAATAAGGAGACGATAAGAAACAAGATGAGGAAGAATAAGGAGACGATAAGAAACAAGATGAGGAAGAATAAGGAGACGATAAGAAACAAGATGAGGAAGAATAAGGAGACGATAAGAAACAAGATGAGGAAGAATAAGGAGACGATAAGAAACAAGATGAGGAAGAATAAGGAGACGATAAGAAACAAGATGAGGAAGAATAAGGAGACGATAAGAAACAAGATGAGGAAGAATAAGGAGACGATAAGAAACAAGATGAGGAAGAATAAGGAGACGATAAGAAACAAGATGAGGAAGAATAAGGAGACGATAAGAAACAAGATGAGGAAGAATAAGGAGACGATAAGAAACAAGATGAGGAAGAATAAGGAGACGATAAGAAACAAGATGAGGAAGAATAAGGAGACGATAAGAAACAAGATGAGGAAGAATAAGGAGACGATAAGAAACAAGATGAGGAAGAATAAGGAGACGATAAGAAACAAGATGAGGAAGAATAAGGAGACGATAATAAACAAGATGAGGAAGAATAAGGAGACGATAAGAAACAAGATGAGGAAGAATAAGGAGACGATAAGAAACAAGACGAGGAAGAATCAGGAGACGATAAGTAACAAGATGAGGAAGAATAAGGAGACGAACAAAACAGTTGGTAAACCGATGAGGGAAGTGTGGATTCGAATGGTATATTCACAGTTGGGCACAATATTACGACTAGTCGTTTTGAGGAGTTTTGCCAAGGGAGCTACCGGATTTTACACTGTAACAGATTGGGCACCTGACACAACACGTATCATCCATCAGAACCTGTAACCACAAGGCAAAATGAATCTTTTTTCTAGACGTAATTAGCGTGTAAAACTTGTTGAAAAATACATTCAATTCAAAGGTTACTCTTACAATGTGAAGTTATAATCAATTGAATGTAATAGAAAAAAAAAAAAAAATATTAGTAGAAATGAACCAATATAACAGACTCAGAAGACTCTGAGATGCACATAGTATTCTGCTAGATACTAAGTCTTGCACCCAGTATGTTTCATTTCTATACTTCTCTCTGTCCTGTTCTCAACTCTATACAGTGACGAATTGCACTCGTAGGAAAACCGCGATTAATATGGGGAAGAAAAGCTGAAATGAGGTGACATAAAATGCTTCAGACGTGTATTGGTCTAGTTTGGTGCGATTAATTTTATTGTTGCTTCCGGTGGCTTATCTTACCGCTGTATATTTCTCTTTTCGCCAATAATAGTCAAAAAAACGGCGTAAAGAAAACTTGAAAACCTGAAGAAATAAGCTAAGCTGTAGTGAAGTAGTAGAAGTGACCATTGACATTTAATGCACTACTAAGGAGTTTTTGGATGTCATTGAATGCACTGGCACGTGTTACTGCTATTCTTAAGTCTGTTCTATGGGAATCATAGCTGAAGCCACAAAACACTACCAGTAGTTTCGAATAACTCGAGTAGTTAAGCATAAAAAGGTGAAATGGTGCGTTATATATTATTAGAGACGTTCCTGACTGCTAATAGTATGTCTTTAAGTAACTGATGACCCCTTGTTGTTCCTGGGACTGATCTACTATCCAATTCCCTCTTCTCTGTAAACATGGATGAACAACAGGATCTAGCGTAGAATGACCACGAGGAATTAACGAATAAAAGTTGAACTGTAAAGAAATAAAGATCAGGAATAGTCCTGATAGAGTGGTAAAGAAGGGGTCACCACATATCTTCCCTGGTGTATCTGGGTATGGTGTTTTCTCAATATTCTCCGCTTTGCAAGTTGAGAAAAATATTGGAGATGTAGAATTAGCTCAATTATTGGAGATGAAAAAGCAGATAGTCTTGGAATAGATCCAATAGCTTTATACTTGCTCTAATTAGGTGTTTTACCACGTATATTTGCCTCTTGTCACTACTGTACCGGTATCATTAATACTCCTTTTTTCTCAAGATTCTGTGAGCAGTTCAAAGTTACAGGGCTGACAACTTGAGAAATCATGGAAGGAAAGCTGAATGTAGAGGTATGAGAGTGTCAAACCGTACCCTCTAACTACTAAGACGTCGTGGACCTCTTCCTTTTGGTTCAAATAAGTTCACTTGCTGTAGTTCTTCTTAATCTGTAAGGAAGACAAGCACATGTAAATGTAGCAGTCAAAACTTACCTTGTGTCACTAGATGTGGCTTCTCGCACAATTCTACTTAGCAACAGACGCTACGCGCGTCGTCTTTAACCATTTCAACTATCTTACTTAGTTAGACAAGTTCTGCTACAGCTTTAGTTCCTTCTCTCAGTATTAAATGTCTACAGAACAGATTAATACAGTCGATAGTGTTGCTGGCGAAAACATGATGCTATCAATAGAATCAGCGTAGTCTCCTTACTGTTCTATATATATTTTGACACTTCATTCCAGCTTTTATTCTTTTCAAAAACGCCTCATCTTTATATCTGGTTTTATCTCTGAGACCTTGATACTGACAGAAGAGGTCGAAGCAAAGGAAGACCAGTTAATTTGAAGAAGTAATCATGGAATGAAGTAGATGTCGTGATCAACAATAGGTCAGAAGTTCATCCAAGTATGTTACAGCTTTTTATGCTCTTGAGATGAATGACTGATTTCTTTGAGATGTGGGCATCGTGTGGGGGAGACAAATCTGAGGCAAATACTGTACAAAATTGTTTCAGTAATAATAAGGGGTACTTTGATGTCTAACGATAGCCTATATGAATGTCGTGGGCTTCTTTTACCACTTGTTTTCAGCTCTCAGTTCTCAATTAGTCGACTCATCCCAATGTCTAAGTTTCGTCAATACACCATATGTAGAGAAATGAGGTCGATGAAGCTATATTACTGTAATAGCAAGTTCCCTGTGGCACACTATCAGTCTAATGAGTGTCATGGACATCTTCCCATACGTCTTATCAGCTTTTATTCTCTAATATAACAACTTGTATCTACACTTGTTTCCCTCTTTGAATAATGGAGCACATAACATAGAGAGGATTAGAACCAATAACTTACTCCGAGCATCATGAAGTTAATACATAGGTAATAGAAGCAGGTAAAAACACTTTTAGTCTCACATATTTGTTTGTTTGATGTTATCTTTCCCAAACACCCGAATTACACTACCGGTAGGGTAGGCCAGTATCTCTGTCACTCGTAAACAATGCCTTGATCTCATAATCGAAGCATCACAATACTTGTCTACAGAAAAGAGTAGTCAGCCCAATTGTATTGGGATTATGAAAGCTCTGAACTTCTTTTACAACTTCTTTTCAACGTTCTTTGCTTTTTGATGGAATTTTCCTTCGGCTGGTCATCTCTATTCCTTATGGCCAAACAACAGAGAGCAATGTAGCAAAGTAAATCAAAATTGCGTGGCAAACTAGGGAGCCTAATTACGCTTAATACTTATAGCTAACTTTTTCGTCTTTAAGTCTACTTTAGTTGTGCTTGATTCATAATATGGCTTTCCAAGGTCTTACCACTTCCCCATCATCTCATAGTGTGGTTGAAGAAGTAAAAAGTTGCCCTAATATACCTTAGGTCACTACGAGCAGTAGAATAGCCAGTCAATGGAGATTTAATATGCTCTCAGGTCTCTTGTATTACTTTTTTTCAACTTTTTTTCATCACGAATTGAATTATTCACTACGTCAACATTTTGTCTCCAACTATGAATAACACAGAACAAGAACAAATACACTAGGGAGACATACTCAAAACAAGAGGAAGATTTTTAGCTTTTCAATGCAGAAATTAGTTACAGGATGAGTCTTTTTTTCACTTCATTTCATCTTTTTTTCTCCTATTATCGACTTCTACCAGTGATAGATTTTACTTTACATTTACCACACTTACGTAACAGAGATAAACTAGTAGCAAAAAGTTCATTTCAGCTTTTTTCTCCGAATATTCGTATTATCCGTATGATACCATACCCAAAATTTTATATCCCATGGAAGATGCAAATATACAGTACAGTACGTTACGGTACCTGGTAGTATGAAACTACCGTAGCTCTCAATGTGTTTCTTTTCGATGTAGATGTATAGTTAGCGAGTTTATATAGTTACTGAAACATTTTATACAATATTTATCTCGGTTTTGTTGGTATCAAAGGTTGAGAGACCTTGTGGAGGCGTAGGACTAACTAGAATAAATGACAGAGAAAAGCTAAATATTGATATAGCAAAGTATTCATTACGCTTAGGATGGCTTATTGCACATTACAGACTATTTATCTATGCAGCAGGTACTTCTTCCACTAGATATAACCTCCATAATTTGGACTTCAGAGATCAATCAAGATCATAGGTCGGGATAACTTGACCAGCAGCAGAATAAAAGCTGAATTGAATTATAAAAATTAGGTAATGACAATTTCGAGAGTTGACTGAATCTGACTAACATCTTATCTATGTCTCTGCTTTAATTATTTTTTTTACTCAGTATTCCCTTCTCTTCTGTACGCATCAAATATACAAGACCAAAATCGCGACATGTAAAACGCAGAGATTTCCACAATAAAAGCTGATGTAAAAATACAAAAGAGTCTCACAACTTTCAGTGCCATCTATAGTAGGTGAACTACAACTTCTTCTAGTCCCACGTACCTATTACTCCTTTGTTATGCTGTTCCACTGATTAACTGTTCTGAGACGATGAATGAGAATGAAAAGACAACCAGAATTATGGTTGTAAAGACGCTCAGAGCAACTCAATAGCTAGTTTTGTATGGTATTACAGCTACTACAGTTCTTAGTTACCTATTATTACCGTAATTCTCCTTTTTCTGTGATTAATAGACAATGAGAGGCGGAACTCAGATGTTGAGATTACTTATGTGCCAACCATGAAAAAGATGAATAGAACCAATAAAGAAGTTTGTTGAAAATGAGTATAATGCACTAAAATGAAGAGCAGTACCTTTTGGACTCCCCAAGTGATTATTAGAGCTATGGTATATCCATTTCTAGAAAATATGGGGTGGGAAGCTGCTTAGGGGTTAGGATAACTTGGAAACAAGAGTTGTAATGAAGAATTAAAAGTTACCCAGCATATAGCTTGAGCGAGCATGCTATAATGCCACTTTTTTCTCAACTGGTATCTTTGTCGAACCAGTACTACAATTATTTTCCCGCTATGATCAAGGAAGGTGACATAGAGGCATGGGGAACAGCTGGTTCTTGATGAATAAAAGCTGAAATTAGGTACAAAAAGAAGGCCAGAGACTTGAGAAGACTCAAGTCTATGTTATAGACCATCTCTACCTCTAGCAAATACATTTCTTTGCTATATTAACCTCTTGCATTTCAACCTAATAGGGAAAGACGAAACCAAGGGTATGGATAACCTGTTCGGCCAAAGAAATACAACACATAAAGGTAAGAAGCAGAAAATTACACGTAGAACAATCTCTAATTGACAACTGGCAGGTTTGGTTGCCACTGACATCTTTCACTATTGTATTTCTCTCAGTTGTGTAATAACCCAACAATGAGGGGAAAACTTGGACCAGGTATTCTTCGCATAAATGACATCAAAAAAAGCTGAAAGTGAGTAGTATAACTAGTCCATGTATACTTTGGAGTACAGTACAGTAGATGTTAATAGGTCACCTCCTGTGCCACGAATATCTATACAGCAGTCTCTATCCCTATTCTAGGAGGTGCATTGATGGGGAGGCCCAATAAGGACATCCGGACACCTTGACAAAATAACTGATAAAAACAGAAATAAAGTAGAAGAAGCTGACAAAAGAGTTCAAGCGGTGATCTACTCTGTCACAGCTTACTTTTGGCAGCCCTCAGTGCGAAAAGTTGATACATTTAACTCTCTTCTGTCAACATCTTGATAGAGCAAAATAAATGGACTGGGATGTCTCGGTAGATTATAGAAAAAGATGAAAAGAAGAAATATAATAAGTCTACGATGTTATTTATAGTCACTTTCAAATAGATACATGCTATCTGTCACATTTTTCTCAGTTCTGTGAACAGCATCGAGATAAGACATTTCGGCGCCAAGATAAATAGCGAGTAAAAGTTGCCTAAAAGTAAATAATGAATTACAAGGCAACATTGCAGCCATCTGCCTGCGATTAGTCCTTTTCTACATTGCCTGTCTACAGTAACACGATATGTTTCCGCGCATTTCTACGATTAGAGGAGAGGCAAAACTCAGAATCAGATATAACCCCATCGAAGAGCAGAAAAAGGTGAAATAGAGAAGAATAAATTTTCCAATACGCTGTTGTGGCTTATATATTGCTCTCTTTTACTCCAATTTCCTGTTTTTAGCTGTAACAGTTACATCTATGACACCTCAGAGCATCATAGTGGGTGAGCCAGTTATCGGGCCAAATATAACACGACTTGTTAAAGAGTAAAAGCTGAAATAAAGGAAAGTGAGAGCTTGAAAGGATAATTCAGTGCTTTCTTCTAGTTTGTAATACATGTGTATTCCTCTCTATTCTGTCAGCACCTCTTGTTTGGAACAGATGTTAGTGTGGGAAAAACTAGAGCATTTGTGCAAAAAAGTTGAACAGAAGTAGGAGAGAAGTTGCAATACACTTAACTGGAATAGCCTGTACTCGTGGTCTTCGAACCTTCTCTCTCAGCACGAAGTTCTGTTACAGGTCCTCCATTCCAGTGGGCTGAAGATAAACGGACAGAAAGTCGGGTTACAAAACTCAAATAGTCGGCGCTCAAAACATCAAATGAAGATGTAAAAACAGCCTATGATATTTTAGGCAACCTAGAGATGCTTATTTCCAGCTTCTGGATACTCCCTGATTACTTCAGTGCTATTCAAACCGCTTTTTGGTGAGTGTTATGTATCGGGGACAAACATAAGCACAGGAATATCCATTGATAAACGAATAAAGCCGAGTATAACTGAATGAAGAAGCCAAAGATACCCAACCAGGCTTATCTTCACATTACACTACTTTAATAAATCTCCCACATCTTTTTATACGGCATTTCTCCCTGTTACGTTAACATCATAGAGGGAGACGAAACTCGGGACTGGGTAATAGCTCGCATAATTAGTGAAGAAAGGTGATGTTGCATATAAATTCATTCTTGAGACTTTTTTAGAGGCTAATTGTAGATTAGTGGGTAGCTCTTGTAACTCGGGTATGTTCTACTACTGCTATTACCTCTGTTCTGTGGTCTCAATAGATGAGAGACAATACGTAGACAGCAGGATAAGGAGATTAGGTGACGACAAACAGTAAAAACGAAGTGAAAGAAGCTTTATATGACAAATCGCAAGTTAGGTATGTAAGATCAACAGCTTCTTGTAAGCACCTATTGTATTTTTGAGTTACTGTTCCCTCATCTGGCAAGATCATTATTTGTGGGAGAGCTTCGATGCAACGATAGCTCCTTTACTAAAACAGGAAAGTTGAAATGCACTGAAATAGAAGTCATAAAGCATCAATCGGGCTTTATGTCTATGCTACTCGTCTTCATACTGTCACTGGTATATTATTTCTGCTATATATTTTGTCGCTGTTCAAAAAGCATCGTAGGTGGGAAGGCAAATTCAGGACTTGGGAACATTCGACACATGAAGAATTAAAGCTGTGGATAGACAAAATGAAAGGACTAGGAGACTCTTTACCTGTAGAAATGTTTACTACATAACTGGCTACCTATTAATGTTACTGGTAAGCACATACAGTATTATCCTGCTATGTAGGTATCATGGGTTGAGGCGATAACCAACACCTGTAATGACTCGGATTATTGACAGAAAAAGCAGAATCAAAGTATATTAAAGACATCAAGCAGTTGAGACTGTTCAACCTGCTCATCTGGTCTTTAATACGTTGGCAAACACAGCTTCCAAGACGTTTCTACTCATGAGTGGTTGAAGGGAGGACAAGATCCATGAATTACGAAAACTCGATAAATAGAAAACAAAGGTGGTATAAATGAATAGAGGAGACGCTATGAGCTTATGATACATCATACTAGATAAAACACGAGCTTTACTTTCCTGGTAGCTATTACTCCATTATTTATCCCTGTCTCTCAGCAACTTCAATTTTGAGTCGGAGGACACAATAGTGAAACATAGACAAATAAGAAGTTCCAGCTACTGTACTCTTTGATGGACATGTAATGATCGGCAACCTTTTTTTGTTCTTATAAATACTATGTCTGAGTTACTGTTTATTACGCCAGCAGATGAACTCACTGACGAGAAGCGTGTGAGAGTAAGTGGTCATGGCAAAGAGAATTCCAAATGAAGAAAGAAGTGAATAGCCCTCAGAGCGTCTAGCTGATTCTACTGTGAACTTTACCACTTTACGATACTGCCTGCACTCCTTGCTACTGTTTTATTCTCTTTCTGTAAGTATCATATGTGCGAGACAAAATGTTGATGTGGGGATAGCTTGACAATTTCAAGAAGAAGAAAAGCTGAGTTGAATCAGAAACCCAAGCTAGGGCTTTCAATCTAGCTGCTATCGTACGATTGGCCGTTTATTTGTGTAGTGCATATGTGTTACTGGTGCACTCATCCCTTCTCGGATCAAGATAGATGGACCGACTAAGATACCGGTCTAGTAGAGATAGTGCAATTGAGTGCTATATGATGAAAAGAATTAAGATCATAGCAGAATGACAATTTCAAAAGCCAATAATTGAGGGCTGACAACTTTAGGGTAGCCCTAATTTGTTTTTTCTCTGCTTCATGTCTCTCTATTGTGTGAGTATGAGTCACAAGTAAAAAATTCAAACGATGGAATAGTTGATTAAACGCTGAAAAAATCAGAACTGAGGTAAGAAGACATGATGGCAGTAGTCGGGCAACTAACAATAGATGTTTGATTACTTATTGTTATAGGTGAGTATTGTCAATGCTTCATTTACCTCTGTTCTGGCAGCATCTTTGATAGGGAGACAAGCGTGGGTAGGGGATAACCTGTTTACACAAGAAACAAAGCTATTATCTGGAGATATGACAGGCCAGAGATGTTTTTTCGTAGGTAGAGGTAAGCAGCAAACTTCTTTTTTAGTTTGTAATAAAACACACTACCAGTACAGAATTATTCTCTGTTCGCAAGCAGTCTATGTAGAAATGAAACCAAGGTGCATGGCCAAAGTGACTGCTATGCAAGTCTACGATATTCCTAGAACTACTTTTGCTGCTTCTGGTATCTATTTTCGCTGCATTATTCTCTTCTTTCTCACTAACGGTTATCGAGTTTTCCCAATCGTGTCTTCTGGTCATCTGAATGATGGATACAAAACGGAGACATACTGCCGAGATAATGTATCAGAGACTTGAAGAGGTTGTGTATTAACTACTCGTATCCACACAGACAGCTATGGGCCACTCGCAATACTTCTTTCCAACTTTTTCACCTCAATAAATCAGGTTCTCCCAATCCATGATATTTGTATCATTCAGAACGGCGGTAAATATAGCATTGTTCTGTACCAATGTGAACTAAAAGTGTTAAACTACACAGAATGACACTCATTAAGTGTTCTAAGTCGCTTATCTCTCATGATTCTTGCTTTATTTGCTATTAAAACGACTTATTCTCGTTGTACAAATTGTGAGTCTACCCTGCTGGGTTGCCGAGCTGAGATATACAGCTTGAATGAATACCAGAAACAACAAGGTGAGTTATATTATGTATCTAGAACTGTGTAGAACGTCATGAGTGCTTTATATAACCTGTTTTCAGCTTTTTTTCATCAAAACAATGAGTTATGCCAAGCTACTATCTCTGTCTCATTCTAGTGTTCTCACTGAAAAGATAATAATGAAGCGTCAAGGAGTTTAAACACAGACATAAGTGACCATAAGCATTATCATAGCAAGCCCAACATCTTCAGTATCTTTGCATGTTATATTTCAGCTTTTATTTGCTAATATACTACTTTTCAATCTCAGATTTCTCTTGCTAGTGTTGATACTCACAGAAGAGAGAGATAAAGTGGACATAATCAAACGCTAGACACACCCAGAAGTTACGTGCAGCCAGATTTATATCTATCTAATCAGTTATTCTTTCTTATATCTCCTCCTTTCAGCTTTGTTCGTCTAAGTACAGAGATATTCGCACTTCAACATATTATGCTCAACCTGTGGTGTCGAGGGAAGAGATGAATACGCCGTAATGGTAGATACCAGTAACAAATGAAAGTAATCTTTTGCTTATGACTATCCTTGAAAGCGTTCTGAGTTTTTCATCTTCTCTCATTTCAGCTTTTCTAAGTCAGTTAATCCAGTTATCCCTAGCCTCGATTTGTCTCTAATTGAATTGCGAACAGAGCGGAGAGAAAGATAGCAATGGTATATACTAAGGAGAATATGAAAAGTCCTAGTACACACTATTGACCTCTCTAAGTGTTCAATGCATTCTTTCTACTTGATTTCATCTTCCTTTCTTCAACTCATCATGTTGTATCAACCATGCTTGGGGTTCTCAATTTTGATGGTTACAACACTGAGGACCAAAAGTTGTAAAGAAGTACGAAAAATAGCTAGTGATAACTGACGAAGCTCTTTAAAGCTAACTGATAATCTTTTATGTCTCTGACATATATATATCAAGGGATTTGTTCTCCATTTAAATAAGACTTAATTTTGGACCGAAATTGGGATTGGACAAACTCGATTAATTTAGACAGATAAGTGGAAATGAAGAACAATAGAGCGTTGAGACACTCTGAGTGGTTATTACTACGTATTGCAGTTTTTTTGTTTCTTTTATGCCATATTTCAGTCTATATCTCCGTTTTGTCAGCAACTATGGAAAGATAACATGCACGCATAGTAAATTTGGTAAAATGACAAGTAAAACCTGAAATGAGGGAGCTTTAATAGCTCAAGATGTCCAATAGACTATAATTGGGCTTATTCTAACTTTTCTTAGTGGCTGGTTTCGATTTCTGCTATATTTCTCTCTTCTTCAGACATTGTCAGATTTAGAAAAAATGTAGGCGCGGAGGTAACTTGAATATTTGAAAGAGTAGCAATGAAATGAAGTATAATAGAAGTGCTCGGACCTTTTAGCCGACCTAAATGCTAATAATTACCACTTTCTAGTGCATTGACCATATTTCAAAGCTTCAGTACTTCTCGTATGGGATTATTTTTGGAACTACAGAGTTATTTTTGGAACTACAGAAAACTGGTTAGGTATAATATGAGAAAATGTGACCAATATGATAAGATGGGGTAAGATACAAACGTTGCTAAGTTTTAGACTACTCATAGAAAGTAAACGTTAGCTTATTGGTAATCTTGGCTACAATACTGCATTGAATATCCCTTTGCGGTGTGCATCAGTATTAAGAAGCCACAGGTATAAGTCATAATTTGCGAATATAACTTGAATTGACCTGGAATAAAGGATTAAATAGTGGTATCTATGTAGCTTCTGTACTGTGTGTTACATATCTCGTATCTTATTTAGCTACATTTTGATCTACATAGAAAGAATCGAGACGAGAGACAAATCATGGTGTACTGGTCGGATAACATGATAAGTTGGAAGAAAATAACCATAAGGAGATATAAAGAGTGGATAGAAACCGCTGATATAACTAAGAAAGGATAGCTAACAATCTTGATTTTGTGTCTAGTACTTAACTAAACGATTGTATGCTCTGTTTCGTGAGCAGGATAAATGAGACCATACATGCGTGTGGTAAAACATGATAAACAGATGTACAAAAGCTGAAATAAAACTATATACGAAATTATAAGTACTCTCCCAGGCCAGTAGTACATAACTAGTTACTTGCTGCTGCTTCTAGCTTGTCATATATCTGTACTTCTCTACTTCTCTCTATCCTGTCAGCAACTTAAGATGGAATTGCATGCATACCGGTAGTAATGCTCGTGGATGCGCAGAAGGCACAACAATAACCACTACCCCGAGGAGCAAATGTAAAGTATAGGCGTTTTATCACTTGAGAGCTTGCAAATATCCAATTGATGACTCTTGCCTGTTCATATTTTGTAGTTTTGGTACAGTTGCATCTGTTTTGTTAGCACCATAGAAAGAGGGATGACAAACCATGAATTCAGATACCACTAGAATCGAAAGATGAAAGCTGTGAAGATGTAAGAACTGTCAATCGATGTTGCAAATTTAACCACTAGGATGTCATTGAAAACTCATTTATGTCTCTAGTGTTTTTAAATGCAGCATTCTTCTCACGTTTGTAGACATCACAGACAGATACTAATCGTGATAAAAGAATAAAATTTGAAATAGAGGGATGCAATATACCATGATTACCTTTGAAATCTGTCATTAGATGTCTGAACACTCGTCATTGTAAATATCAATTATCAATGTCTTATTTCTCTCTCCTCGGCATACATCATTTATCAAAAATCAAATTTGGTGGCAGGAAAAGTTGGTTGATACAGATTCAAAAGATGAATTGACATGATTAAAGGCAGTATGAAACAAATAGGACGGCAACTGATAAGATGACGTAATATTATTGCAGTTATACTTGTTTTTGGTACCCCAACCTCTACTCTACGACCATCTAATATGGGGAACCAAAACCATGGCTTGGGATAGCAAGGCTTATGGGAGGAGTGGAGAAGTGACTAGCTAGCTAAAAGAATTGCTAGTGGGCGGTTGGTTACCTTTAGTTGTCACAATCTAAAACTGATGCTGTATTTATCCCATTGTGTGAGAACCAAAGAGAGGGAATTACTAGGACAGAAGGGAATTAGAATAGATGGCGAATAAAAGTTGTAATGAAGTAGAGGAACATCCTAGTGGTAGTTTTGAGAAACTTTAGAAGCCTTTCATAGACTACTTGTGTCTCTAAGATGTGGTATTGCGATATTACTCCTTTTTCTGTCAACTTCAATGATCTGGACACATCATAGACAAAGAGCATGTCATTTAAACAAAAAATAAAAGCAGAAAAGAAGCAAATCAAAATGTTATGGGTATCTGCACAGCTTGTCTGTAATCCTTAACAAGCCTCGACTAGCCGATAAGATGTATTACTGTGACAATTCTCAATTCTCGCAAATGTCGGATAGAGAGGCATATTAGAAGACTTGAAAATACTTGATAAATTGAGGAATAAAAGCTGAAAGTAAGAACAGCAAGAACCATCAAATGCTATTTATAGCGTTAGGTAGATCATTATAGTATTATCTTTGTATCTGAGAAGATAAACCACCGTAATCTTTCTGTTTTGGGATCCACTTGGGGAAGAACGAATCACGGGCATCTGTACAAGACGTCAACGAACGGAAAACAGGTAAATTAAAGTAGGTGACGAAACAATAGACACTGCTTTGACTGGCTTCTTGTAGTACAAAGCTTTTTGTTACTACTAGTTCTTAATAACATGGTTTTCCCTTATATTTGTTTGCTGCACGGGTCTAGAGGGAAACTCGAAGCATGAGATGACATTTAAAGAGTGAATAAAAGTTGAAATGAAGTATGATGAAGTTACAGTACCGGTACTTTTTTGCGGGCAACTATAGTGCATTTCATCACTTATAATGCCTTCATTTCACAATACCTCTAACTTGACCACATATTTATCACCATGATTATTAAGAAACAAAATTAGGTGAGAAATGAATGCATGGGAATATGTCTATTATACAAGACAAAAGCGGAAATAAGTCACATGGTCATTACAAAGCTTTTAGAATAGGTGGAAGCAAATAGATAGCCACTTATATAGTTCTCTCAAGTTGTTGATGTAACAGTTCCACCTTTTCAGTATACATGAAATATTTCACTGTAAGAATAAATCGATTAATAATGAATTCAAGTAGATAAGAGGAAGGAGAACTGGTACAGAACGTTTGAACTGACTACTGTGTGCCACGATTTATCTCTTGCTGCAAGTTGAATGTATTACTGCCACGTATACCTCCCCCTGAGAATATCATAAATTGACAGAAGTTTCATGGACAAGTATAGCTCGATGAATTGAAGAATAAAAGTTGAAATGAAGGGATATAGAAGTTCATAGTGTATTTGAAGGTTAAGAGTAGATCTTTGGGTACCCTTAATAACTGCTGGGGTAGTTTTCAGTATTTATCTCCCCTCCATCAGCATGTTAGATGTCAGGGCAATAGGGAAACCTGTATAAATGACGCTGAAAAGTTGAAATGAAGTAGAATAAGACAGTAATGACATTTTTCATAACTTATAGTAGGCTGTAGGCTACTTGTTTATGTAGTCATTACGTGTTTTTGATAGACTTCTCTCTTTTGAATACCTCACATATCTACACACAAAAGTCCTCTATGAAGAACTTGATAAATATCAAAATGAAAGTTGAAAAAAAGTTAAAAGAGTACTCAATACAAGATACCAGATGCTGATAGTAGGTAACTTTAACCTATGATGTCTCTAGTATATTTCTCAGGTGTTTTACGCTCAGTTCTAATATGAAAAATGAGATAACCAAAGCATGGTTAATACAAATTGCCAAATGATGAAAGAAAGTTGAAAATAAGAAGAAAAGAAGACTTGAAACAATCAGAAGAATGCATTAGTTGATGATGGATCTCTTTTTACCTGTACCTCGTCGAAGTATTTATGTATTTCGCACTTCTGTCAACACCTCTGTTTGAGTCAGAAGGGATAATCTGATTAATGGCAAAGAAAAGTTGAAATGGGTTAATATTAGCAGTTAGAGATATTTATTTAGCTAGTTTTATGTAGCTGATTACCTCTTTTCTGGCTTTTATATACCACTACTGTCTTCTGTCAACTTCACTGATTATGCATGGAATGTAGGTGTAGAAATGCTGTAAATATTAAAAGAAAAGTGGAAAATAAGTGAAATAGGCCCTTCATAACGTTAATAATAACTGAAATTTGGTACTTGTCATCCTATATATTTCGGGCTAACAATGCAGTCTCATTTCCCGCTCTTTTGTGAGCATCGAGATAACAAGTAAACTTAAGTGCACGGATAACCTGATATTACCATATAAAAAGCTGAAATGTAACGTGAGAAGTTACTATACATGTCAAAACATATTATCTTCGAGTGAATAACCACTTCTTGTGGTTTAACTGTGCTGATACTTCATTTAACTCCAGTCTGTGAGCATCAAAGGTGAGACAAAAACCGTGAGCTGTCTCAACTCGATTTATTCAGAAGGAAAGCAGAAAGTGTGCCATATAAAAGTGTTCTGACGCTTTCCAATTCTATCAGAACAAATTAACTACTTCTCATTGTTGCCTGTTTAGTTCTTACTGTATGTCTCTCTTTTTTGGTCAACAAGGAAAAGATCCGAGTTCAGGGTCACGAATACGTCGATTAATTAGCGAGTAAAGCAGATTTTAAGTAAGAAGAGAGACTCAGGATATTTTATTTTGATCAATTCTGTGAAACATATCTCTTTTAGTTGCCCTAATAACTTATTCTGCTTTTTTCACCTCTGTTCTGTATGTACCGGGTAGCCACCAAACATCTTGGCTTGGAAAACTTGATAATTGGAGAATAAAAGCTGTAGAGAAGTTCAATAAGTAGCTCATAACAGCTTACGTAGCTGAAAATAAGTAGCTGACAGCTTACTCATATATCTGACTTCTTTTTATACTACAGTATATTCATCTCTACTAAGTAAGCATCAAACGAAAGGCCAAGATATGAGCTCGACAAATTGGTACCTGAGAGAAAATATGAAGGGGATAACTGACAAGGGCAATTGGTGGTAGCCTATTGCTACCTGTTGCTAAATTACTATTTCTAAATGTTCCAGGCAGCTATGATTCTTTATTATTTCCCTATTCAGTACGCAGCATGTAAGAAGAAGAAACTTAGACGTATTGACAAATCGATTTGTGAGGCATAAAAGTTGAATGTGGCTATATTAAAAGGCTTGTATTGTTCTTTTGGGACATAGTACGTGGTTGACCATCTCTCGCTGTATCTGGATATCATATTTCCCGTGCTTTTCTCTTTATGTGAGCGTCGTGCAGGACAAGTAGAAAAAC
The DNA here is from genome assembly GCA_900519025.1 of Yarrowia porcina. NCBI lineage: Eukaryota > Fungi > Ascomycota > Dipodascomycetes > Dipodascales > Yarrowia > Yarrowia porcina. The sequence continues at coordinate 50,849 of ULGT01000024.1, read as the reverse complement.
GGTATGTGATTCGACTAACTAACGAAGAAAGATACAAACAAGCAAAAGAGGACACTGGTAAATAATTCTGGGCTACAATCATATTATTGCCAAGTTACATTTATCACAGAAAGTATATGAGAGGTGCAATTCATCTATTTGCCACACTTGTTTAAGTGAAGGTATCTTAGCTGTTGGATTATCTCGATAAGTCGAACAGCAAAAGGGCAAATGACGTAAAATGAAAGGCAAAGGACATCAAAGTACTGTTATAATGCAGCTTAACTCGTTTTTCTGTCGCCTGTATATTATATCTGCTCTATTTCTCTCTGTTCTATAGTCACGGGTAAAATGGCAAAACTCAAGATTAAGTAATACTCGAATACCTGTAAATAAAAGTTGATTTGAAGTAGTATAAGAGTCTTTTGATGTTCTGTTAGTCTTTTAGTACATAGATGAACATTCTTTTGATGTCATTGAGGTATAATCTAAACATTTACTCTCTGTCAGCGTCTCATAGAGGGAGACCAAATGCAAGCATAGTGGATAACTCGAAGAAACGACAAAGAAAAGCTGAATTCAAGTGTAATAAGATGTTCATTAGATCTAGGATGACTGTTAATATGTGCCAGACTACTTCGCTCTATATTTATTACTTACTAATACTTCATTCACTTCTGTATTGTATGCATAGGAATGGACAAGTATCATGAGTGGGGATAACCTGATAGATTGATGAACAAAAGCTATAAAGAAGTATAACAAGAAACGAACAACAATGTTTATGGCTAAAAGTAGACAGCAGTCAACTAATTTATGTTTGTGGTATTTCTTCTTCAAAGTACATCCCTTTATCTTGTGAGTATCACAAGGAGAGGCCAGACCATGATTGAAACAACTTGCTTAAATGAGAAAAAACCTGACTCTAAGACATATAACAATTCCATGACGTACCTTGAGACAAATAGTAGGTAATTGGGTATGTGGTCTTTTCTTTAGTTCAGAAATCTCTTGTATTTCTCTGAAAAATACACCCAGAGGGATGTCTTGATATAAAGGTGAAAAAAGTTCAAATGGGATAAGATAAAGCTTTGAAGACATTCAAACATTGATTTGAAGTAATACCAAAAGTTCTTGACTTTGTCTTGGATGATGTAGTGCTAGTTGTCACTTTTAGTCGCAATATGCCGTTTTGCTACAAATACCACTGCTACAAGCACCGTACAAGGAGATACAATGACCGTGCACAGATACAATCTTAGATGCTATTTATATACTCTAATAGCTATTTTTGAACTCTTATTGTTTCTGGTATATCCGAATCATTTGTTTATGTTGTCGTTCACAACTCGATGGAGAGAATAAATAAAGGGTAGGGATAACCTGGAAAATAGATAAATAAAAGATGAAATTAGGTGAGTTGAAGCGTTAACGTTGTTTAGAAGACTACTACAGCGTTCCACGCCACTCTTGGCTGAGACTAGTAAGTGTGTCATCTACATTTCCCGCTTCTGTAGACATCAAGAATGGAGAGACAAAACTTCTTCGCGATTATAGTCCATTATTTCGGAGATATAAGCTGGTATGAAGGCTTAAAAGTTGTCAGGGAAGTATTTAGTGGTCATAAATGAATACTTTTCTTCTTATTATTATATCTAGTAACTTATATCTCATTACTTCTCTCTTTCATGTCAGCTTACATGGCACAAAGGACAAAATTTGGCGTAAAGATAACGCGATTAGCTGAAGATCCAAAAGCTTATTAGACTGGTAATTTATGAAAGGGCAACTCTTGATAGCTGCAACTACTTTTTCTATATTTACAACTCTCCTCTCAGTATGATTGTTGGAGAGCCATATATCTTCACTAGGTTGGGTACCGGTACCGTAACTTGAAAAATTGAAGTCGGGGACTAATAAAAGGAGAAAAGAATGACCTCTCTTACTTTGAAAGCAGATAGTAAACTCTCAAGCACCACTTCTGGTTACTCTGCTGAATTATGCTGTTTTACCCCCACTCTTAATTCGACATCTTCATTATGGATGGCAGAGGCGTAAGAGCAACTTGATATGTAACACATATAATATGAAAAGAAGTCAAAAAACAACTCCATATAATATTAGATAGCTCATTGTATAGGATAGACTACTTCTAGCTGTATTCGATACGTACTAATGCTACCTTTACCAGTCTACTGTAATTTGCTTAGACCATCGGAGGTGTATCTCGATAATTGAAGAGGGAATGTTGAAAATGGATAAACTAAAGGGGGCATGACACTCTAGACGGCCTCTAGTATGTACCAAATAGCATGTTATTGTGATTACATTCAATACCTATTACTATTGCATCTTCTTCAGTTCTGTGAGCATGCTTCACTGGGAAACAAAATTAACCGACAGATAAATAATATAAAAGCTCGACAAGAAAAAGGGTAACAACGAGAGCTGAAACTCCTTTGACACTCTATATTGTTATTATTATTCAACAAGCCTTTTTTTTCTTTCACAAACTAGTTATGTCCCTGTATTTAGCTTTATTGGATTCTCACAACCAAACGGAGAGATGAGATGCACCTATGGGGAAAACACGGTTAAATGGGAAGAACTACATCAAATGAAGTAATAAAATAAACCCTTCATCACGTTATTGGATATGATATATTACAGCTGAGTAATTTCTTGTGCTACTGATATCTTCTAATACTGTGTGATTCTTTTTTCTGTCTGCATTATGGTTGAGCATATTGTTGGTGTCCTGATAAGTCTCTATTTAGACGCAATAAAGCTGTTATGACGCGGTAAAAACTAAGTAAGTGCCTATTGAATGTTTGTATTAGATGTTAGTACAACTTCTACATTAGAGTGGTATTTTTATGTATTAATTCTACATGTTCTGTTGGCATCAGTAGTCTCGCAAATACTGGACTACTGGTAGTGTAACTTGAGTATTGGTAGAAGATAAGACGAAATGAAGAGAGATCACTAGTTGGTGATGTTTATAATAGCTAGTAGAGGGAAACTGGCAACTCTCTGATGTTGCTGTCACATAATACTGTTACCGCAGGTCCTATTGTGTGAGCATCCACGTTGGCAGTACAGAGAGAAAAGTAGTGGTAACTGCTGTCAGCAACCTGAGTTTGGAGAGCTCATTTTCTAGGCCAGCTAAACAACCTGAGTGCTCTGCATTGATTCATTTCAACTTTTTCTGCTATTTGAGCAACTCATCCCCCATTTTGAATTTTGTTCCTCCAGTGATGTTCACAGAAGAATGGAATAATAAGAGCAAATTTTGTCCAGGGACCTCCAGAAGTAGCCAATAGCCTATTATGTGCTGCTAAAAGCGTCACGAGCTTCTTTTCTTTATTCATTTGAAATTATCGTTCTCAATAACTCGAGTTGTACCACGCCATCTTAAATGTTGGCCCACCAAGGATACGACAGTGAAGACATACTGTACGGTATATGCAACAATGAAACTTATTTAGAATATTAAAAACTAGTTATTCCTACTATATAGACTCGGTTGATGCTTTGGCCATTATCTCTTGGTTCATTTCAGCTCTGGTACTTCAAATGTTCGCAGTATCCCTACGGTACCGGTACCCCAACTTTTATCCGCAATCTAGAATGCTGATGGAGAAGTGTGAGATGCAGCAGCAGTGTATACCAGAGACATTAAAAAGTAACAAACTAAGCAAGATTAGCTATTTGAACAATCAGGGTTTCTTTCTTCTCATTTTGATCTTCCTTTACCATTGTCTATGGGTCACACCTAGGCGTGCATTTCGTCTCTCTATTGAGTGCGACCATACCAGAGCTGCAATGAATATGATAACTGCTATAACGGTAACACCTTACTATTGACCTTCTACTTTTTACTTGAAGCTTTTATTTTCCTCCATTTCAGCTTATATCTTTCATTATAACCAGTTTGAACTGTGGAGAAGTGTTAGCTCCACAGATATGTCACACTTACAGGAGTGGAGATTGTAGTATATGTGCATTCCAACTGCAACTAAGAGTGTCATCTCAAATAAGAGAAGCTATATAAAGGTAGTCGTAAATTGATCTGACTCAATTTGATCTTTTTTATACCGTTGAATCAAATTGATCCATGTATGAGTTTCTGTCTCCACATCAGAGTTGCAGATAGAACTGGGAGAAATACAGGAGTAATATACATGTTTCCTACCGTACCCACCCACGGAACCCTGAATAAAAACCAGTTGCTTCCACCCCCCCACGGAAGTCTGAATTTCTTGTTAACCCTGTACTTGTATAAATTGTATAACCCTGTAGCATCATACATTCAGTTCAAAGGTTACTCTTACGTATAGTACAGTACCGGTAGCGAAGTTATTGTCGATTGAATGTATAAGAAAATATATACAGGACAAGAAGAAGTTTTTCGTGTACTTACTAATAGCTATGGAGAGGCAAATAACTTTTCATCTTTACTCAATCCACCTTTTTTCTCTCATTAATCGAATTTCCTTAACTATCAATTTTGTCCCTCGATCTGCTACACTCCAAGAGCAACTGTTAATGTAGCTTCAGTGTGTACTGATTATAACCAGAAGTGACTATTGGTAACAGTCAAGCGTGATAGATATTCCGAGCACTTCATCTTGCTTGATTTCAGCTTTTCTTTGTCAACAGATGGAATCATGTCAGACCATAGGTTTTACCTCATGGCCCATGATGCTTACAGATCAGAGGTAAAGATAGTATAGTGCATACCAGAAACAATATGGAGTTGTTCAACAACTACTAAATGCTACAATAAACTTTTTGATTTCCTCATTTCACTTCTCTTCAACTTTTATACTTCAATGTGTTGAATTAGCCTGAATCCTCAAGTTTGCCTTTCCGTATACAATACCTACGATCATGGAATAGGAATTATAGCATTAAAAATATACCATCAATAAGGTAAGAGAACTCATTGCACAATTATATCCTACGTAAAGTTCTGTGCCTTTTATTCCACCTAAGTTCCGCTTTTCTTCCGTTGCTAAGCGACATAACCCATCCTCTAAACTCTGTCGTTTTCACAGCGCCGAGATATTAAGATACTCTAGCTCTAAAAGACCATTTGAGGTTTTCGTAAGTTGTTAAACAGACAATTGTACCTGAATATTTGTTATTAGTCGTCTATACTGTCACCTGTTGATTTTTATTTATCATTTGGTCTTCTTATCCCTGAGTCTACCTTTTATTTTTCAATCTCAGGATAACTGGACACAGATTTCAGTAGGAAAACATACTAGGGGCACTGAGAGCTAGTCTTTTTAATACATACAGCCTTCTAGATTGTTTCCAGACTCATTTATTTCTCCGTTTCAACTTTCTTCGCTTATTAAGCTGGCTTCTCAGATCCTAAGTTCCGTCCATCCTTTCTGAGTGCTGGCATAACGGAGGGAAATATAGTGCAAAAGTGTACCAGTGACAATATAAGGTGGCGGATACACAACTTGATCCGACAGAATGCCCTTGGATTTTTTATCTACTTCTTTTACACGTTTCTTCGTAAACTAACCGACTTGATTATGATGCCTCAGTGATTCGAAAGTAATAGAATTGTATACTTGTAATGAGAGTAACCAAGAGTGCAACACTATATAAATCTTCCAAAAAATGCCCTATACTGATTGTCCTACTTCAGAACAGTCTTATTTGTTCAAATATTCGAGCTCTCCTACACCAATATTTTCCCCCTCTATCAACCATGTCAAGAAAGAGAAATATGTAGTAGTAGGGGACATCAACAGCAACCAGAAGTAACCAACTACACTAACAACTCATATAAACGTCTTCAAAGCTTCATCTTACTTCTCTTAATGACTTATTTGTCATTTGACTAAAGCATCATTATGGCTCCATGTTGAGATACTGACAGACAGTGAAACAAACGAGATCAGCTTATTCCCGGGACAATAAAAGATAGTCTTATATCTATTATTAGCCTTATACAGTACTTGGGATCTTTTAAATTTCATTATTTCAGCTTTTAATCATGATTTCGTCCAGTTGTCCTAGTCCACCTTATCTCTCAAGCAACGATGCTCTCTAAAGTGCGGTGGACGTGGCAAAAAGATACCACTAGCAATAGGGTGTAAAATTTCGCACCATTAACGCCACCTGAACGCTCTGAGCATTTTATTATACTTCCTTTCAACTTTTTACAATCATTAATCGAGTTATCTCTGGTGCTTTTCCCACTCAATGTGTACAGATATGAGGAGGATAATACCGTCGTGTTAGTGGCGAGTAATGTCAAAATGCAAGAAAGAACTAGCTAAAATATTGTTTTTGTTTTGATCATTCACGTTATAGCGTATTTTGTCTGTCAATACATCGACTCCTATTGACACCCATGTGTTTCTCCGTCAGTGATAGCCATTGATCAGTAAGGAATACAGTAAGCACTACCAGTAGAGAGAGCAATACGTAGCTACTGGTAGCTATTGCGACTACTCTATGCTTTGTATCTCTCTTGAAATCATCTTTTTTTCGTCGAGTCATCGAGTTATCCCTGCCTATGATATTAGTCTCTCGAACTGTGATGCAGTCAGAAGAGGTGAGTGTGACAACAAATGTACAGAGGGTAGCAGAAAGTTGCCTAGATGATATTAGAGATCCACTTCAGTGTTTTGAGCAACTTTTCCTACTTCACTTCCTCATTTATTGGTTATTTCCAAGTTCTGTAAACGGCCTATATTAGGCGAAAGAATTGATGGAGATGGTATTGCTAGGCACATTCAGGCATTACAGTACAGGTACAGTAGACAAAAAGAGAAGTAAGAGTACTGTACTGTATTCATTCTTTTATAGTCAGGTGTAAGGTGTAGACTACCGGTAGTCCATTAATAGACTTATCCCCGCGTCTCTCAACACAGCGCAAGGGTAACAATAGACGTAATGTAAACTGTAGGCATCGTGGGGTTAATACTTAGTATTAAAAGGGTGTCAGGAGAATCGCACATTTCTTATCTTTCGTTATTTGACCATGTCATTATTGATTACTCGAGTTACACCTTACCAGACTTCGCGTCGGTTAATGTGATAACCACGCTAACGTGGGGAATGTAACAAAAATCTGTACTGAGAGCATCTGAGAGTACCCTATGTGTCTAAAAGATGCCTGAATCCTTTTCTCAACTTCATTTGAGCCTCATAAATGTCCAGCACTCAAATTATACCAATGTCTACATCTAGCTACCGGTACGCATTTTAGATGCTGACATAACAGCGAGGAATACGGGATCATACTAGGAATCCACAGGAGTGCTCACTGAGCTACTACTAGTAGTGAATTAACCTCTACAGATCTGTCTTTCTTTCGTTTCAACTTATATTGTGCAGTAGGAGTATACCTGGCCTTCATATTTATTTGTCTCGACCATGATGCCCGCAGAGAAGCGGTAGATGTGTCATGGCAGTTTGAAAAAAATAATAAGAAATAATTATCGACTTAATATAAGCCATATGAGTGTCCTAAGCACTTTGTTATACTTCCTTTCAACTTTTCTGGCTCTTTATCAAGTCATTTCTGGGTTTTACCTACAATGTTCTGATGCTTACAGATAAGAAGGCTGGGGTAAAATAAACTAGGGAGAAAAAGAAATTACAAACGGTGAAGTAATAGCTACAAAATCATTATAAATGCAATACATCTCTTCACTTCATCATTTGGAAGCTATTTCATAGATATATAAGGGACTGAAGTTCGTGTGTTTGACAAGTCGAATCCTTGATGAAGAAAAGTTGAATACAAGCAAAAGAAAAGTGTCAAGACGTTTAAAGGACTCATAAAGTGCTGATGGACACTTTCAACTTACATAATATACTTGTTATCACTACATTCTCATCTTTATGTTGTCATCTGGGTGGAGCAACAATATCACTGACGTTGCATAACTCGAGAACTAGAGAGATAATATCAAATGAAGAAAGATAGCCGGCTGGAGACCTTTATGGAAGTTGACAATAACTACAGTAAAGACTTCTAGTTATCCCTGGTCTAACCTAAATCACGTCAATATTTCTCTCTATCCTGTGAACGTCATTGTTTGAGACAGGATACAGAAATACGAACAGAGATAGATGAAGAATAAAATGAAATCAAGCTAGCTGAAATCTTAAAAATTACTACAGTATTATTGGTTGCCACTGGTACAATTTATACTATATTTTTATACATTTTATGAGTAACATAGAAAAATAGGTGAAACTCAGGACTTCGGGTATCCCATAGGTAACAAGGAAAGCTGAAATGAAGCAAAAAAGAGGTTTTGGACGGCTAACAGTAGCACTTTTGAGCAGAAGAATAACTCTTGAGTTCTTGCTACATATAACTTCTGATGTTATCACTCTGTTGTGATCTTCATAGAGAGAGACTGGGTAGATATAGGGAGAAGAAACTAAGGTGACGAATAAAAGTAGAAGTTAGAAAGGGAAACTAATCCATACCAGCTATAGAGACGCAAAGGTCTGATGTGACACCTAATTTCTGCCCCAAGAGAAATATTAGAGGCTCATATATCAGCATAATATTTCGTTTTGTAAGCAAGAAAAGAATGAAGTAAGTAAAACAAGGGCTGTGAAGAAGCTATTGAGTTATGATCTTGTCACTTGCGTTAGTATTTTTTCTCTGGTTTATGAAGAACGGTATATTCATCTCTGTTTTGAGTGCCGTTGGTGGCAGGCAACTCTCATAATTAGAGAAAAAAGAAGTAATGGAGAAATCTGAATATCTAAAGGTGTTTTTGACAGTAGTAATAAAAAATTGAACACTCAGTATTAACATTGGGATCTATATTGATTCTATTTAACCCTTCTTTCGGTACCTGTATCTCAATGGGGGATGGAAAGTGGGTGTAGGAATAACTCGATTGAGTGAGAAAGAAAAGCGGATGACCGATAAGCAACGGATTATGTGACACTGTTATTAGCAAAGAGTAGACATTCAATATCACTTAGTTGTTGCTGGTAAGAATTATGATTGCACTACAAGTACCGGTACTCTGTATTAAGAGGTTCACAGGTTGAGACAAAAATAGGGGAAGACATAACTTGTAGATTTGAAGGTAGAAAGTTGCAAACTGGTAAAGTGAAGGTGCAAAGACTCTATTCCTGGCTGAAATTATGTAGTGGTCTGCTTCTCTTTCTTACTGGTTTTCAATGTCGCACTATATAACCTATTCGTCACCAACATTGAGCGAGAACCAAAACGTACAAGTACAAGTAAGGATAAGACGTCAAAAAGCGCAAAAAAATAGAAATGGAGGAGAGAAAAGGCTCAGGACGTTTAAATGGCTATAGCCGGTGCTATCTACCACCCTAAGCTACAGCTGATACGGTTTTTCACTACGTCTACCTTTGTTGTAAGAGTGGTGAATGGAGAGGCACAGGTGGTTGACAGGCATAACTTGATATATTGATGACAATAAGCTGAACTCAAATCAGATAAGATCCGCACAGAGCCAAGAGTAGCTGATGGTGAATTATAGATTATTCAAAGATGTTCGTCGTGAATGTTTGTCGCAGATCTCTCTGTATTGTACGTAGTGGATATATTAAAAGAAATTCCGACGTGGTTAAAAATGATTAGTTAACGAATAAAAGATGAAAAGTAGAAGAAGAGGTAGCATAGAGCGTAAAAACAAGTTATACCTTGGTACTGATCACTTTTGGTATAGACATTATTGATTACTGCTACATTTTTCTCTGCTGTAAGAGTCATGGATAGAAAGACTTGATTTATGGACAGTATAACTCGATAAACCGAAAGGAAAACGTAATTTTTTAAGAAACAAGGGCAATATAATGATCTTTCAGGATACTGGTAGATAATTTTGGCTGCTACTTCTTAGCTTCTTACTACCTATTCTCAGTTATATCAGGTTTCGTTGATTGTGAGTCGACATGCAGACCCGAATGAGTTGGATATAAGTTAGAGAAAAGCTGAAATGAAGTACTGTAGTGTATGATGCTCATGAATTTCTATGTCACTTCAAATATACCACAGACAGCTTTTATTTGCCTTTGGCGTATTTTACTGCTTGATCCACCCTATTATGTGAGCTTCAAGGAGAGGGACAAACTTCATTGGCACCGGTAGGGAAAGTCTGAATATTGAAGAATAGAAGTTGTAAAGATGTGAAAAAAGTGGTTCTTTGTTAAAATTAACGCTAACTGTAGGTGACTGTTAACTTCTTATGTCTGCAGTTCACTATTCATCGGTATTCCTCCGTTTAGTAGACTTCACAAATTGGAGACCAAAGTTACAGTTAGAGAGACCCGATAAGTTTGAGGAAAAAAGATGGAATGAAAAGGAAAAAAAAAGAGCGAGGTCTATAGATGCAGTCTGCTAGTATATGGAACTATACATATATATATATTCTTGTTTCACCACTCGTGAGTTTTTTTTTAATCTCTTGTCTGTCAGAAACCTACATTGGAGACAAACAGCAAGAGTAGGAATGGGTAAAAGTAGTTATGAAAAACTTTTCAATACCATTGGAAGGCTATTAGTGTGCGATTTGTGACTCTCTTATGTTGCTAGGACTCAATGTTGCATTATATACCTCCCATCTATAATCATCTGAGGTTGAGCAGCTACTCAGGAGCTGGCATATCTCGATTCATTGAGCAAAGAAGTTGAGAGGAGGTCAGATAGAATACTCAAGACGCTTTATGGCTGATCTGAAGTAATAAACCACCCTTTTTGTAGCTGGTACCTATACTTGCTTCATTTACCACTGCTGTAGGTATCGTTAATGGAGGGTTAAATATCATCGACGGGTACAGCTTCGTATTTGGGGAGATATAAGCTGAACTGGAGCACCACAAGAGTCTCCTAATGATTTTCATGACCGATATTACTAAATTAGATACCTCTTGATGCCCCTGATTAGTTCTAATACTGTATATTACCCAGTTCTGGGAACCCATAGATGGGGGCAAAATGCAGGCGTAGGAGAAATTGGAATAAATGACGGAGAAGAGCTGAAATTAGGTAGAGTAAACTGCTCAAGAGGCTTTTAAGCACTAACAATAGTGATATAACAGCTTCTCGAAGTCTTCCCTTTATTTTGCTGCTATTCGTCTCCTGGGTGTGCGTTATCCAACGATGCAATGAACAGCGATGCGAAGAAAATAGTAGATATTTCAACTAAGTAAACAAAAGCGAGATAGGAGATGAGACTGAAAATATATATGAAGATTGTGGGCAGCGACGAACTACTTTTCTGTTGCTGTTTGCAGATTTTACTGTTGAAATATCCCTATTCTGTAAGCATCCAAGAAAGGAGGAGATTGAGACTTTGGATAAGTCGCTTAGCCGAGTAGGGAAAGCTGATAATAGAGATTATCAAAAGCTCAGTGGGTACATTATGGCTCGTAATATGTAATACGCCACTTCTGTTGCTAATCTTCTTTCTACGATGTATTTCTGTTCCGTTAGTGTCTGGGGAGCACAATTTACAGGCGCAGGCATAGGTCGTTTAAATAACGAATAGATACAGAAATAAAGCAAGAGAAGTCACTGAAGATATTTTATACTAAGCTGCGATATACAGCAGACCATTATCAGTTGCTATCAGTACATGTTACTGCTACATTTACCTCTGCACTGTAAGCACCAAAAATCATGTGCTGGGATAACTTGTGAAAGTGAGGAAGAAAAGCTGTAAGGAGGTACAACCAGTGAGAAGTTAGCTTCAGTAGCGGTCTAAATGTATTTTACAACTCATTTCATGTCTCGATCACAATATCTCAACAGTATTCTCTCTCTGCAGTAAGCTTAGTTTGGAAGACCAGACTACACGATAGGTATAGCTCGTAAATTGGGAGAGAAAAGGTGAAATGAAGAAAGGCAAGAGAGCCAGAACGTCATGAGTGACTTGCAAAAAGCCCTATGCCACTTAGTCTTGTTTCTAGTATGTAATTTTTCCTTTTTCGTCTGTGTCATGCCAGTATACTGAACACAAACAATAAACGCACGCAAAAATATAACTCAGGAGAATCGAAATAAGAGATCAAATAGAGCAAGTTGAAACGCTCAGGATGTCTGGATTAGCTAATAGTGTACAACTTACAACTTATTAAAATCGCGAGTAACTTTTTCGCTCTATATGTCTCTATAATAAAACAGACATTGTTTGAGAGACGAAACTTCATAGACAACTCGGCCGACTGAGGAAATTGAAGCACTGTTAAGACTGAGTACGAATAGAAGTGATCAACCTGATAATATTGAACTGTATAAAAGTTCTGAAACTCGTCATTCATTCAATTGGTCCTTTTCTTTGCAATTTAAATATGTACCTCTTCGATTTCCCGTCTTTATTTCATATTCCCACAAAACTGCTGAGAATGTAGCAGTCTATCAAAGTACCTGTGACATCCTGGAGAGAAAGCTGGCAACATATACTGTAAGTCTATGAAAGGTCTTTGATTTGTTCTCCGACTCTATTTGAGTCTTTCTTCCATGTTAATTCGAGCCATTATAAGCCTTACCACAAGCTCTTTGACCTTACCACATGATACTGGAATAAGGGTACCTCGACTTTGACAAACGTTCAGTGGGAGCACATAGATGCCTGTCATACTTTTGTATGCGTATTAGAAACATTGGCCTTTTTTCCTGCTCTTACCTGCCTTTTCTTTTGCTAAGTTACTGACCTGCCAGTAGTCGAAAGGGGGCTGAAGAAACCCTGTGCTCAGTTTGGAGAGATATTCCTGACCCCTTCTTCAAGGCTTTGGTGTTAAGTATCGTAGGCACCAGCACTGCTACATAAGTACCGGTACGATACATACCGGTATGTACACCAGTAGGGCTGGAACATAGTGTACATACAGTACGGTACATACTTGTATCGATTAAAAGTTGTGGTGGATGCCTTCTTGCACTCGCTTAATCGAAGACAATAGCTAAGGGAAAGAATGGGATAGATAATCGATACAATATGACGTAATTACCTTCTAAAACCGCGCACCACGTATGGGAAACCAGAACGGTCCGCTCAGAGCATGCAGTGTTTATAAGAGTCTGTTTTGCTCACTCGAGTGGATGGGATATTGTTTCCTCCACTCTTGAGCCAACCTTCTGGCTTGTTTAAACACGAGGGAGAAGAGCAAAGTTGACGGCTTTTACGCGGCTCTAGATGCCCTTTTGAGCAGATCCTTCCCTCTTTTTGAGTCATCTGCTGGAGATGTTCGTACATACTGTAGAGGTATCTGCCAGCTTTTTTCTCGCCAACGACCCCCACCTTACTGGGAGAGGGCGGCTAAATGCGACCTGCATGTGTGCAGCTTGGTAGTGTGGGCTGATGTACAATTCGGCGAAAACGCGGAGACAACAAGGGAACGTTATATATATACCAGACGATTCGAGCACAAAGAGATCCTTCGCTCCATACCTTCAGGGTAGAACTTGTTGGGAAAGCCCGCATTGTATTGTTGGTTAGTCTTCAGAGCCTTGGGCTAGCTCATGCAAGCACGCACGAAACCCCCCATATTTGGTCGGAGTTAACAAAGTCAAAATTGGTTACAGGTACAGTAATTCTGTCACGGGGCATTGAATGGGATCTTAAGATAGTAGGTGGAACTGCCTTCTCAGCAACATGTCAGTGTGGTATCGCACAAGTGTATGTGCACCTTCACCTAACCAATTGCGCATGTCGCTCCATGTCCAGGATGTTGTGCAGAGGCACGTCCCGAAGTAGCCTTCCGCCCGAAGGTAGGTTTAGCCGCCACAAGCCGAGATCCGTCAAAGAGAAGATGTGCAGGTATGTCAGGGCGCGGAACACCAGAAGTACGATATGATAGCTACAAGTGGAAGCACGCTAAAGGCGAGCCGATACGAGAGTCCGCACATTACCCCACACTACGTATCAGAGTCAGGTGCAGCTGTCGTGTTTGGTTAGCGTGAAGTACTGTCACTAGAACCTTATAGTGGTTCGTGAAGAGGACTGCTGATGTGTTGAGGTCTTGTCCACCAAGAGACATGCTTCAGGTAAATACAACATTGCTATTGATGTAATACTCATCAGTGCCAATATTCTTACTCGTCTCTCCTGTGCATCTTCAACCTGTGAAAGAACTTGTCGTGTCGAACTAAGCTTCCCCCACAACCTAGATGCATAAGATTCCCCGCATAAAAACGGAGAGTGCGTCGAGACACAAAACTAAGAAGGAAGTCCCTGGATATATAAGGCTTGGGAGCCCCACAGAGAAAAGACACGACATCACCGCAGTCATCCACACACACTAAGATGGTCAAGACGTCAACAAACATTGCACGAAACGTGCTGAGAACTATCCAGGCCAACCCCCCTCCCGGACTCGATGTCAATGGCATCACCTCACAGAACTTCGGAGCTTACCAGCGGGCATTCACCCCTATGGTGATGCAGGGAGCTGGCCACAGAAACTACGCCAGTGATCACAAGGAGACCGAGTACGCGTTTCAGATGGCCGCTTCTAACATCCGATACGGCCCGGGTGTGACTGCAGAGGTTGGGTACGACTTCAAGAACATGCGAATCGATCGCGTCGCTGTGTTCACCGACAAGAACCTGCTCAACACCCCTGCCGTGAAGACTGCTCTTCAATCGCTCGACAAGTGCGGCATCAAGTATGATCTGTATTCTGATGTTTGTGTTGAGCCCAAGGAGCCCTCTGTACTCGATGCTATTGCATGGGGCCGAGCAAAGCAGCCAAAGGCCTACCTCGCCATTGGAGGAGGCTCTGTGATGGACACAGCCAAGATGGCCAACCTGTATCAGTGCTTCCCTGAGGCCGAGCTGCTTGATTTTGTCAACGCTCCCATTGGAAAGGCCCAGCCTATTGACATTGAGCTCAAGCCTCTGATTGCAGTCCCTACCACCGCTGGTACCGGATCCGAAACCACAGGAACTGCCATCTTCGATCTTGTGTCCCGAAAGGCTAAGACTGGTATTGCCAACCGTGCCCTGAAGCCCCTCCTCGGAATTGTTGACCCTCTTAACTCCGCCACCATGCCTGAGCAGGTCAAGGCTGCTTCCGGTCTTGATGTCCTTTGCCACTCTCTCGAGTCTTACACCGCCATCCCCTACCAACAGCGAACTCCCCGACCTTCAAACCCTAACCTGAGACCTGCTTACCAGGGATCCAACCCCATTGCTGATATTTTCTCCCTAGAAGGTCTTCGCCTTGCCATTGAGTACCTTCCTCGATCTTGCGCTGATCCCGAAGACATGGAGGCTCACTCCAACATGCTTCTCGGATCTACTCTCGCTGGCGTCGGTTTTGGAAATGCTGGCGTCCACATCTGCCATGGTCTCTCTTACCCCATTTCCGGAATGAACACTTCTTACTACCACCCCGATTACCACACTGACCACCCTCTTGTTCCCCATGGTATCTCTGTCGCTGTAACCGCTCCTTCTGTCTTCAAGTTCACCGCTCCCAGCGACCCTGAGAGACATCTCAAGGCCGCTTCTCTCTTTGGTGTTGATGTCTCCAATGTCAAGCGAGAATCTGCAGGTGAGGTACTTGCTGAGGCCATCCAGGAGTTTATGTTCACCAAGCTTAAGCACCAGCCCCGAGGTGTCTCTGCCCTCGGTTACAAGCGAAGCGACATTTCTGCCCTTGTTGATGGAGCTGTTCCTCAGCGACGAGTCCTTGACCTTGCTCCTGGCATCCACGGTGTTGAGGAGGCTGAGGTGCGAGAGGCCCTTACCTCCATTCTGGAGGACGCCTGGGAGTACTAATCGACTCTCAACCCTGCATTTATTGAATTAACGATTGAAAACCATTGCAAGAGGCCTTTTATTGTAACAATTTGGATAGTCCTGACACTTTAAATAAAAAATCGAATCGTTATCTTCATTACAGCTACTCTACTTGTTGTTCTCATCAGGTTCTCAGTGGCATGACATAGATCGCTCGCTGGACTCACCACCCCATACAAAATAGCCAACACCAGCTCCAATGGCAACCGCAGCCATGAGCCAGGCATTGTATGTCATAAATACCAGCCTGAGTTAGTTACCGACTATCACAATCCACTATGGCGACTTCCACCCCACCCCAAACACATCACGTAATACTTACATCAGCAAGAAGCTGTAGCCCACCTGGAATCCATAGAAAATGGACTTGTAGATTCTGATCTTTTTCTGATCGGAAGGTCGAACGTCTGGATTAATAATCGGTTCCAGATCACAGTCTGTATAAGTAATGTCCAAAGAAGGAACAAGTAGAAGAAGGAACAAGGGTAGTACTCACCGGATGCCTTGAAGGCAGCATCAATATCTCGCGATAGCTTTCGCACATATTCGTAGCCAGCAGAAATGAACACCACAGCGATGACGGTCAGAATCATCCCGAGATGGGTCTTGACGTGCCACCAAGGAAACACCACGCACATGCCTTTGGTGTCCCAGTTAAAGATCATGTTCATGCTACACATCTCGGGCATGTCACCGTGTCCGGGCATGTCGGGCATGGGCATATCGTGACCGCTGTGGTCCATCATGTGGTGGCTGTGATCCATTTTTTGCGCTTGGGGTTGTGTGAGGTTGCGTGATTGTTATCTGATGAACTCGCTTCGTTGGGAATGGGTTAATTAAATAGGCATCGCCTTCGCGCTTGAAAAATGCTCGAACATGCATGGAGATAGAGGGCAATGTGGCTGGCGCCACCCTGGTGGTCAATAAGAGGCATTCCATATCTGTTGCACGATATTTCGAGGCCTGATGGTTTTTGTTGGTGTTCTTTAGTTCTGAATATCCCAGCTTGGCTACTCTTCGAAGGTGCCCCTCACAGTGACACCATTAAGGATTTCAAGCCATCTACTGGTTCTACTGGTAGGTACACATTCACCATTTGTTGTTTAATTGCAAGAACACTACGGATACCGGCACGGTACCGGTATGCATTTGTACCCACCATAAAAGTACGACTGTCTTTAGCCGACACTTGATACCGATGTCGTAGAGTGTAGTATAATTACGATACATCCGGTGCACCGCAATTCCGTTCATTTATGTAGTGCTAGTAGAACACTGTAATTATTGAAACACAAGCGGGACTCGAACAGGAAGCACGCTCATCGCTCTGACGCAGGCGGAGTATCTTCCCTGAACAAGCCTGAAACTATTTTCTTGTTATACTTAGTCCAACAACCGAGTGAGGGACCAAATGAGGGGTGGTCCATAGCCACGAAAGAATTAAGCTCGGTATGGAAGACCTTCAAAATCAGAAAATTGGACCTGCAAACACCAACAAGGATTTCATTTATTTATCATTTTGTTGTTCCATTTCCCCCTCCAGCAAGTGTGTTGCCCCTACAGCACATGTACGGATACCGGTACATACTCATTTTGTAACGTCCCTTATAAAGTCCTTGTCTGCCTCGCTGCCCCTGTCGCAGTTCTCGGAAGCCCCCAACAAATTAAGGTTGAGCATGTGTTCGTGTCTGGTCAAAAAATCTGCGAGTCATAAAATGCAGCATAACAGGTGTGTCTTAACAGTTACATGTGATATTGCAACCATCGTGTAGCAGGACTCTGCGGACAAGCACCTGGGCTTGTGATGGATATTGCTTGGTTGCGGTTTGCTAACAACTATCTCTCTCTTTTCAGTTGAGACCCCTTCGTCACCCATTTGGTATTTTGAGGGTTAGGGGCTGCCTAAAGGGAAAGTGAACGAGCCACGCGAGGAAATGCGACCGTTAACGACGAGACAAGTCTAAGTTGTCTAAACCCAAAATTGCGTGCCAGGGGGGAAAAAACGATCTGTCTTTAAAAAAAAAATAGCGGCCCAGAACAAGCCATTTACTAAGGCTACCCTGTAAGAGAAGGAGGAGCTAGTGGAACGGACAACACCTTCTTGCAAAGACACGCTCTTTCTTTCCTCTACCATCACCCCACTGACAACCAGACGCTCGTCTTCGAGAAGTAAACACGTTAAACGAGCACCAGCGGCACTCACAAAGTTTATCATCATCGCCTTTTCGAATCGAACGATAAATATCATCAGCATAGATTGCAGAGTTGGACCATTTCCCGACTGCGAAAACAGGTGATACTTGGCGGTATAAGAACGACCCACCCACTCACTCATACCCCACCCGCTCACTTATTACAACACTTCTTGCGCCGAACTGCTCTAAGACCCCATACCGATCGCGACGCCCACTGACCCTTACTTTTCACTTTAATTAATCATACCCACACACAAGATGGTTATCCAACAAACCGCAACAGAGGCCAGTGTCACCGATACAAACGAGTACGACGTGGTTATTGTCGGAGCTGGCATTGCTGGCCCCGCTCTAGCCGTGGCTCTTGGAAATCAGGGCCGAAAGGTTCTTGTTGTGGAACGTGATCTTTCCGAGCCTGACCGAATCGTTGGAGAACTACTCCAGCCAGGTGGAGTTGCTGCTCTTAAGACTCTGGGTCTCGGCTCATGCATCGAAGGCATCGACGCGATTCCCTGCCAGGGTTACAATGTGATCTACTCTGGCGAAGAATGTGTTCTAAAATACCCCAAGGTGCCCCGCGACATTCAGCAAGATTACAACGAGCTCTACAGAAGTGGCAAGTCTGTTGAGATCTCCAACGAAGCTCCTCGAGGAGTCTCTTTCCACCACGGCAGATTCGTCATGAACCTACGACAGGCTGCGAGAGACACTCCTAACGTGACTCTGCTGGAGGCCACAGTCACTGAAGTTGTCAAGAACCCTTACACTTCCCATATCATTGGAGTAAAGACATTTTCCAAAACTGGAGGTGCCAAGATTTACAAGCATTACTTTGCCCCTCTCACAGTGGTGTGTGACGGAACCTTTTCCAAGTTCCGAAAGGACTTCAGCACCAACAAGACATCTGTGCGATCGCACTTTGCGGGTCTGATTCTCAAGGATGCCGTTCTCCCTTCCCCTCAGCATGGTCACGTTATTCTGTCACCTAACTCATGTCCCGTTCTAGTTTATCAGGTTGGCGCTCGAGAGACCCGAATCCTATGTGACATTCAGGGTCCTGTCCCTTCCAACTCCACTGGTGCCCTCAAAGAACACATGGAGAAGAACGTCATGCCCCATCTCCCAAAGTCCATCCAGCCCTCTTTCCAGGCTGCCCTGAAGGAACAGACTATTCGTGTCATGCCCAACTCTTTCCTTTCTGCTTCCAAGAATGACCATCATGGTCTCATCCTTCTCGGTGACGCACTGAACATGCGACACCCCTTGACAGGAGGAGGAATGACTGTCGCCCTTAATGATGCTCTACTTCTCAGTAGACTTCTTACCGGTGTTAACCTTGAAGATACTTACGCTGTGTCCTCAGTCATGAGCTCGCAGTTTCATTGGCAGCGAAAGCACCTTGACTCCATTGTTAACATTCTCTCAATGGCTCTTTACTCTCTTTTTGCTGCTGATTCTGACTATCTGAGAATCCTTCAGCTTGGATGCTTCAACTACTTCAAGCTGGGAGGCATCTGTGTGGACCACCCTGTCATGCTGCTGGCTGGAGTGCTCCCTAGGCCCATGTACCTGTTTACGCATTTCTTCGTTGTAGCTATCTACGGAGGAATCTGCAACATGCAAGCCAACGGAATTGCCAAGCTGCCTGCATCGCTTCTGCAGTTTGTCGCCTCTCTGGTCACCGCTTGCATTGTAATTTTCCCATACATCTGGAGCGAGCTGACCTAAGCAGAGGGTGACATGGGGTGTAAGAGATACTAACTAGAACATCTACTTGTAGCATATAGACTAATTTGAATGAATAATGATAGAAGTGCTAACACAAACAGGTATCCCTGTCATTCAATTGTAGTAGAAACTTCAACCGCTTACCATGTAACATTCAAGAAATTAATGCACAGTGCTATTGTATCGTATGTACCGGTGATTGAACCCTGGTATGTACGGATATATATGGAGTTGCGTATTATGTATAAGTATCGTACTGTACAACTTGATCCTATGTTGTGAATCATGGCAACAATCTCACCTTACCTGTAGGCCTCGTCCAGGCACATACCGGTTACAAGTTCGTACCTACAAGTTCGTACCTACAAGTAGTTTTACATCCACCCAGTACAAGTATGTCGATCAATCACAAAGCTTCTATGAGCTGGATCTACAGATTCATATTTTTAAATTCATAAACAATTTGATTGATAAATATTCACAATTTAACACATCGCGCTTAGAGCTTGGAAGAGCCGCCAACGGAGGTGATCTGGTCGTAAAGGAGAGTGGTGAGGAAGTCGGAGTACTTGTCACCAACAATCTCGGGCTTGAAGTAAGCAGCGGCCTCAGCAAACTTGTTGCCGGGCTTGGCGTTCTTGATGAGCTTGTCAGTCTCCTCGTTAAGAAGCTTGACAGCGTAGTCCTTGGTGACCTTCTTGCCCTCGGCAGTGGTAACAGCGTGCTTGACCCACTGGTGGAGCTGAGATCGGGAAACCTCGGCGGTGGCAGCATCCTCCATCAGGTAGTTGATGGGGACACAACCAAGACCTCGGAGCCAGGCCTCCATGTAGCCAAGACCGATGAACAGGTTCTTTCGGATACCCTCCTCGGTGATCTTGCCGCCCTCGATGTAAGGGTTGATGAGATCCCGGGCAGTGATGTGGACATCCTCTCGTCGTCGGTAGATCTGGTTAGGAGTGGGCATGTGCTTGTTGAAGACCTCGGAGGCGATAATGGCAAGCTGGGGGTGAGCAACCCAGGTACCGTCGTGGCCAGCAGTGACCTCTCGGAGCTTGTCCTTGTAGACACCCTCCATAGCGACCTTGTTGGCAGCGGGGTCGTTCTTGATGGGAATCTGAGCGGCCATACCTCCCATGGCGTGGACACCTCGCTTGTGGCAGGTCTGGATGAGCAGCTTAACGTAAGCAGACATGTAGGGGACGGTCATGGTGACGTCAGCTCGGTCGGGGAGAACGAACTCAGGGTGGTTCTTGAACTTCTTGATGAAGGAGAAGATGTAATCCCATCGGCCACAGTTAAGACCAGAGGAGTGCTCTCGGAGCTCGTAGATGATCTCGTCCATCTCGAAGGCGGCGAGAATGGTCTCGATCAGAACAGTACCTCGGATGGTTCCTCGGGGCATGCCGATCCAGTCCTGAGAGAGCTTGAAGACATCGTTCCAGAGTCGGGCCTCAAGGTGGGACTCCATCTTGGGGAGGTAGAAGTAAGGGCCAGCGCCTCGGGCAACGGACTCCTTAGCGTTGTTGAAGAAGTACAGACCGAAATCAAAGAGACCACCAGAGATGGGCTTGCCATCAACAAGGAAATGGGTCTCATCGAGGTGCCAGCCTCGAGGTCGGACAATAAGGGTGGGGAGCTTCTCCTTGTCGGATCGCAGCTTGTAAGCCTTTCCACCGGGGGCCTGGTAGGTGATGGTTCGTCGGACACCGTCGTAAAGGTTGACCTGACCGTCGACCATGTTAGACCAGGTGGGAGCGGAAGAATCCTCGAAGTCAGCCATGTAAGTCCAGACATCGGAGTTCAGGGCGTTGATGACCATCTTTCGGTCAGTAGGGCCAGTGATCTCGACTCGTCGGTCAACGAGACCGGGAGCGGGGGGGGCACCCTGCCAAGTGGGGTCCTCTCGGATGTTCTTGGTCTCGGGGAGGAAGTCGGGGAACTCGCCGGCATCGATTCGGGCCTGTCGAGCAACTCGAGCGGCAAGGAGCTCGTGTCGTCGGGCATCGAAGGTTCGGTGCAGGGTGGCGATGAAAGCAAGGGCCTCCTTGGAGAAGATGTGCTGGGCGTTGGCGGGGATGTTAGCCCGGATCTCAACACCCTTGAGAATGGCGTCAGTGTTGCTAGAAGGAACAGTAGTCACTAAATGGTTAGTATGATAATTGTGCAGTTTTTTGCATCCCTTGTGCAGGTACCACAGACTCCAAAAGGCAAGGAAAGCGGACTTGCGGTGTATATGGACCGGCTTTGATACGAGCGGCTTTGTGCTGATTCAAAGCATTCCAAGAACGTCCCGTGACCAAAATGGTTCCATATACCGCTTGCGTAACCGCTCGACTTTCCAGTTGTGGCCGGCTGCTTCTGTGTGGGGAGAAGAGGACTTGTGCCACCCTTTCCCTCGCTCGTCTGATCTTCCATGTCCCATGGGATCTAGAGTTTCCCACTGTACTCACTGTTTGCTGATAGAATCCAAAGCTGGGGACTGGGGAACCACTTGCTTATATAGTAACTGTCCTCTCGGCCCCCACAGACCGAGTTGACGGAATAAGGTTATAGGGATATGCAGGCGGATTTGAAGGTCAAACGGGGTACCTGGGGAAAGGGGCGTGAAAAGTGGTTGTTTATGAGATGCTAACAGAGGAGTGGGTAAGAGAGCATCAATTCGCCTCTCTGTGTACTTTGTGTATTAATTCCTCCCGGTCCTGATACTTTTGAGTGCTTATATCGTCATAATTCGGACGCTCGGCAAAGTTGGGGTACACGTTTTAACCTTGGCGACTTGCATTTGGAATCGACATGATTCTTTGCACCCGAGGTGAGAGCGAAATTGAATAAAACACCATGTGGCAATGTCGGGTGGTTTTCCGGTTGACTCTGAGGGTGATCAAGCGCTGTCAATTGATCTGTCGCAGAAAACTCCATTTTTTTTCCTCGCCCCACCCTTATATCCGTCGTCCCCCACATGTCCCCACACTCAAGTCCGTCAAACAATAGAGTGCTGTATCTGTATACAGTTGGAAAACCAACTATGGAGCAAATGGAGCAGCCCACCTGTGTTTCTTATTGGAGGGTATAATGTACAGACATTTATAAAGGGTCAACTCCCTACTTTTTTTTTCGAGAATAAGGTCATGGAGTCTGCGGTTCCTGATTGTGTCCCCGTGTATGTTCCGTCGCCACTCGTGTGGCCGACAAACCACCGGCGTCTCTTATTCACTGGTGTAACCCATTCCAGCCTCGGCACGAAAACAAACCGGAGCAAACACGGGTGAAAATAAAGTTCTGACTCAGTGATCCCGATTACAGGCACAGAAGCATATGGAACCGGAGCACTAAACTGAGTGCGGGTGAAGAGGCATGAGATGAAATTTGAGGTTCCACCAACTGGTGGTGGCTCAAGAGACACCATGTCTCATCACGGGTAATGCCACTAACGGCCTAGAGTAGCCACTTCTGTGCATGACCAAACGTTACATTGGTGCAGTTCCAGAGATGTATCTTGTGAGAGGAGGTATCCACCTCAATCCACTTGGATACATCCCATTAGATGCAATAGCACTCGATGAAACCAGCCCCTACCGGTAGCCCAAGACTGTCGACTCATTTACAGACTGAAAGATCCCTTCTGTAAGTAGGTTCTCAGGGTTGATCTACTTATGACGTGGACTTTTCAAATAGAGTTAGTCACGTGCTACTCATGGTGCAGCGCATCAGCCCCAGATGTCCTTTTAGAATGCCCCCACGCTAAAATCCGTCGGTATGGGGGCTCGACAGGTTATGAGTGGTCTTGAGCTACACAGAAAAAGATTAATGAATGAAAAAGATAATACAATAAAACTCTCGATTTCATTCACCTACCTGGTGATATTCTTTCTCGATGATTGCATTACGAGGAATCAAGAAGTATCTGTCAATGGAACCCAATCAGCGGGGGATTCTCACAGGTTTAGAGTATCAATGCCCAAAAAGTATGATGACACTATTGTCAAGATTGTGAGGCTTCTTATACCTGATGTATTAGACGGGTCGTGTTTTAGGCAATATTTGCCTCTTCTTGAGATAAAACGCCCCAGTTTCGCCCCAGAATATGATCTTAACCTGTAACCCAGCCTAACTTAGAATTAATGTGCCTGTACAGCGCTTACTATCATCTCCACCTACATTGGTCATAAGCTCACTCACACATCAACCATGAGATTAGAGAACTGGCCGATTGTCGAAATGTTCCGGTCGCGCCCCGGCGTGCCCAACTGGCCCAAGTTCGGTCTGTTCGCCGTCGGCGTCATCGGATCAGCTTACCTGGGATACCGATATGCTACACCCTCTGAGGAAGACATTGTGCGACGAATGAACCCCGAGTTGCGAGAGCGATACATGCTGGAGCGTGACGCTCGACAGGAGTACTTCAACGAGTTTGTCAAGGAGGCCATTGCTCAGTCAAAGACCAATGAGCCTATCTGGAAGGTTGGACCCATGGCCTCCAAGCCCGTGGACTTCAACCAGGCCGTTCGAGAAAAGATGAAGGAGATTGAGGCTCGTGACGACGAGGATCGAAACGAACGAATTCGGGCCGAGCTGGCTGCTATTGCCAAGAAGGAAGAGGAGGAAAAGAACAAGAAGGGATGGTGGTAGGTTTGGTGATTGGGCCTGTGGGATAGGATTGATCGTGTTACAGTGTACATAGCAAGCATAATATATTAAGCATGGATTTTGAATCATTATTAGGCGGATAGGAAGACAATTACTTACGAACGCATAGTTTTTTTTTACTTTTATAAGGATGCAGTATTGTATTCTGTGGTTTGGTGCTCATCCCTTTGAGATTATATTTTCCTATAATTTTAACTGCAGCTTGGAGAAAAAACTCCTTGGATGTTCTAGCCCTTACCCTTATCACCCCGTACGCGAAGTTTAGGTTATGGCTCTCTGACCACCCCAACATCTCGACCTGCATACTCATGGGTCAAACAGAGTCGAAACAGACATTTCGCACCGAGATTTTTCGCTTGTCGACGGAATCTAGTATTCCGGAGACTGACACGATATTTTGGAGCAAACTATGGCTCGTTCCTGAAAATGCCAGCGACATTTTTACCCTGGTTGGAGAGAATGACGTTCGTACAGCCTTACAGACATTCCCAGACAATATTGCAACTCTGATCAGAGTGGTGAGCAAAAAAGTCATCAATTGTGATGATACCACCCCTGAGCCACAATTGCTCAATTGCGTTCGCATTTTGACCAGGGTGTTGCCCATTGTCTTTGAAAGTGGTACTAAGACATTTGAAGATGATCTCTTCTGGAGTAATGACCTCCTGGGTGAAAAGCTGGTGACGAGGCTGGTGTCACTATTATTCAACAAAAAGTTATGTGGAACCTCCCAGATCTGGGAAATGGGAGTTGGTTGCCACAGCGTGGAGGGGGGAGTAAGCAGCGTTCAGGAGGGTAATCGATGCGAGATTCTTAGATTATTGGTGTGCTGCTCTTGCAAACAGCTGTACACGAGCGTGAATCATGTCACTACCCAGGGGTCCCGATTCCTCACTTGCATTGTCAGCGGGCTCAGCAAAGGCGACACCCTGTTGCTTCTCTGTTCCCTGTTGAACCTGTCATTGGTACGACTGTTGCGTGATGCCAACGCCTTCCAAACAGTCGTTTTTGGAGGCTCACAAACGGCGTTTTGGACCTTGGAACTTTTGCTACTCTTGGTGGTTTACTACCCCCCGGAGAAGGGAGTCAAGAACAACTTCAGGTACTTCCTGGGCAAGCTCAAGCAGGACGTGGATTTCGAATTCATTGCAAAACATATCAGTGAGATTCTCGCAAAGTTTTCTGCCTCCTCTGGCTCTATTTTGACAGGAAAGAAGGCGACACGCATCAACGAAATCATCAGTCTACTATGGGAAATCATTCAGACCAACAAGCGCTTCTTACCGTGGCTGCTAAAGAAGGAATATCTGGACAATATAATTCTTTCCATCTTGCAGCAAGTGAAGATGTGCGAGAGTACACAGACTCTGAGATTGCTGAGCAACTTTCTACTATACTTGAGTGACGACGATGTTGTTGTGTCCTCATTTGATGACGGCACGGTAAACTTCAATTACGTCCTAGGCCAACTCTTTTCTGTCATTACACAACCTCGCGAGGAAATCAACCCCATTATCCCTACCCTGGTTGAATGCATCTATAACCTCTCCGTGCAGGCCAAGCACATCGACTACACAGTTTCTTGCCAGCTGGTTGACATTTTCGACGTTCTCTCGTCGCCCTCCTTCTTGTTTGCGAACTCCACGAACAGATTCCTGTTGGAGCTCACTCTAGAGTCCATCAATGCCATGATTGAGTATAACTTTCAGGCTAACAAGTCACTTGTCTTTGTTTTGCAGAAGCGACGATCGTCGTTCGAGAAGTTACATCGCCTTATTAAGGAGAAGGGTAAGGAACCCAACAGTGACGAGGACGACTTGTCGTGGCTGGAAGACCTCCCACTTGACACCATTGACACAGTCTACGCTATGATTGAGTCCTCTGTTCCAGGATTCGGCACATACCCGGCTGTCGCGTCTCCAAGTACAAGTACAAGTCCGGGTGGTGCTGAACCCAAGGCTAGTAAAGATTCACCCTCAACCATGATTGACACAATTGGCACGCTCAAACCTCCTGTGCAGCCTACAAAGTTCCATAAAATCGAGTTCCAATGGGACGCGGTTCTCCTTGGCTGGTATCTGTCCCTTATCTGGACAAGCTTATACACCCATGAGGCCCGTGTCGGCCGCCAGGTCACATCTCTAGCCGACACTGTTGGCACGGGCTACAGCTCAGGAGGCGCACCCGTTGGAGTTTGGAACCGGACTCACACCAAGCTGTTCAAGGTCCAGCAGAGTGTTGCAGCTCCCAACCTTGGTGCAGTGGATGCCGTGGCACTGAATGTGTGGAAGCGAATTACTAACAGGTAGCCAACGACTGTTTGTTACCAATCGATACATAGATAATGACTAATCATCTACAATATACTATTCTTATTCATATTTATCCCATTAATAACTACTGCAAAATTCCTTCCTTCACATGTACTGATCCAAATCCTTGATGAGCTCATCAATATCCTTGGTGTAGTCGAGCGCCTGCGCCGTCAAAATTTGATGACGAGCCTTGGACTCCTCGTTGTAAAACTCCTGCTTGGATCGACACCGGAGTGTGTACTGTTTTCCCGTCACCTGCTGAATGGCCTGCTCATACTCGTCTTCACCTTGGCTAGTTTGGATCTCGGTCAGTTGATCTGCTGTCATGCCCACAATCAACTCAGCTGGCTCGTTGAATGCCGTCAGCCACATGCTGCCTGTAGCATCCCCCACGTTCATTGAGAGAATGTATCTGTAAAGAGGCTTGTCCATGGTCTTGTTGCACTTTTCACATAGCCACTCCTCACCACTCTCAATGACCTTCTTGTTACAGTCTGGAGTCTGGCATGCAGGGTATGCAAAGTTGCCGGTACGGATGTGCACCACCCAAGCCTGCAGAGTGTAGTAGTCGGGCTTCTCTGACTGACCGTAGCTAGACGTGACGACATCAATGGGGGTTGCAGTTACGGTCTTGTTGGTGGGTGTGGTCTGCAGCTGCTTGAAACTCGTCTGCTTACCCTCAGAGGCGTACCATCCCTTGAGGGCGTAAGTCTCATCAATGGCGGGCTCGACGGAAATGGTGGAGCTGTGACTGGTGGAAAGGTTTCGTCCATTGAAGTCGCCGACACGGGCACCCTTGATGGCGATGATGGTGCCCACAGGGACCGTATTCTCGTCAAATGACGTGGCCTTCTCTCCAAAGAAAGTCAGACGGGTGGCAAACCCACTCTTGTCTCCAAGCATCAGGTTTCGTCTCTTGTAAGGGTTGCCGGTGGCCTTGGCCACGCCGTCTTCGAGAGGTCCGACGTTTTGGACAACACCAAGAACATCGACGTTGTTACCAACATCGACCTCCTGCAGCTTGTCGAGAGTGACAAACGAGTAGTTGGCTGTGGGGATGGCTGCGGCCTCAGCCTCATCAGCCTGGATAATAACAGTGTCTCGGCCGAACATGAGCTCGTAGTCGTTGTTGACGTTGGAGAACTTCTTATTGGCCATGGAGACTCGGCATTGAGTCACGTAGTAAACCTGGCCCTCCTCTAGCATGGGGTAGAACTTATCCACCTCCTGGTTGAAGCCTGTAGCTCGGATCTCGCCAGTCTCATCAATGAAGGTGACGTTGAAGAGCTGACCTTCGCCCTTGGCGTTGGTGAACTTCTTTTTGTCGGCCTTGGCGGTGACACGAGCCTTGATGGCCCATTTGTTCTGGTACGGGGAGAGTCGCTCAATGGGCATAACAGTAGCAGGGAATCCCTGAGCCTGGACTCCGGGAGGCACCTCGTTAGTAGAAGCCATTCGCTTAGCAGGAGTAGGGTTGCTGGTGGCAGCAGCGGGAGCAGCAGTAGCAGCGGAAGCAGCAGTGATATCAGCGTCTTCCTCGGTGTTGAGACCAAGAGCCTCGTCAGCATGGCTCAGAAAGTCCATGTTGTGCACGTAGACCACTCCTCGCTGCTTGGCCATGACCAGCTCAAAGTTGCTGAGTTTGACAATATCAAACTTGCCAGGTCTGTCTTGGGGAAGAGTATCCAGATCACCAAAGACCATACCGGGCTTGTCGCCATCAAAGAGAGTGACCTTGAAACGATTCTTGCCTGGCAGCTCGCTCATAGGTCTGAGGATCTGGAGAATTGGAGCCTGAAACTTTGCAGGAAGCTGCTCTCGGCTAGTGGCATTCTCTACAGCATCGAAAAATCCGGTCGATAGCTCAAACGTCATCTTGTGTTTAGTTGTCTTCACAGTGTTGTCGTGCGGTGAAACAAGTAGATGAATTTGAAAAGAACGCGTCGCGCAGGCGTACACTCTTAATTAAGTAGGGTAAACCCCAAACCTTGTCTTGAGGTGGCGGTGGCAAAACCCAGCAAAACACAAGAAGGGAACGTATCTCGTGTAAGCGTTATTCGATACTTAGTCTCATGAACGTTTGCTTTCATTTTGCGCAGTTTCTTCTCGAATTGGTTGACTCCATGGTTTCTTGTGGCGTCCTCTAGAGACTCTCTCCTAAACATAAGTTTGTCTCCGCACGTTTTATTGTTTACGCGTTTGCATGAAGAACTTTAGCCCAATTATGATACTGTACAAGAAAAATACATTCAATTCAAAGGATATTGTACATACATATTTGCACAAGTACAGGGTACAAGTGCGAGTACAGTATCTGTACAGGTACCGGTACCAGTCATACGGTTCGACTGGTACTTTGAGGTTAGGGTGGACCGTCTTTCTATTATCAAAAACAGGTTTTCAGGGCTAGGGATATACTGTACGCACTTCCAAAGGAAGACGAAATCTTCAAATTGTTACAAGTACATTGTATTCATACCAGAGGCAGCAATCCACAATTCTGTGTCAATGATACTAAACCCATCCAGAAATCACGGCATCTTTCAAGCATCACGTACAAGTACTATAAAGGCGTTTTGTTGGAACTGGGAAGCATACAAGTAACCCTTTTGAAAAACCATGAGTATATTGATTGATATTAGTTACTTGTACACACCACACCACAGGACAGTTCGATACGAAGTACAAGAACCCTGGTGGTGCTACTACTGTACTTGTATTTTCGCTGTACCAGTATTCTACATGCTTATTAGAACTTGTAACAGGCGAAACTTGAAATCATATCCAAATCACATTTCACCCATTCCAATAAATTAAGGTTTTTAGACGCGAATGAATGCCCATCTACAACAGACGCGTACCACCAGTACACTTCACACCAACACCACACCACCATCATGGGTACACTCAAGGCTATTGAGCTGTGCAACTTCAAGTCGTACCGTGATACGCATCGTGTGGATCTCGGTGACTCGTCGTTCTCGGCAATCATCGGACCTAACGGTTCCGGCAAGTCCAACATGATGGATGCCATTTCTTTCGTGCTAGGAGTCCGGTCTTCTCATTTGCGATCAACCCAGCTCAAGGACCTCATTTACCGAGGTCGGATTATGCGTGGCGAAGAAGTCAGCTCGACTCAATCTCAAGAGGCCACCTCGGCTTATGTTCTGGTGGAGTACGAAAAGTCCAATGGAGACCTGCTCATGCTCAAGCGAACCATTACCCCCTCGGGTTCGTCCGAGTACCGAATTAACAACAAGGTCACGTCTTCAGGCGAGTACAATGCCACCATGAAGAAGGAAAACATTCTGGTCAAGGCCAGAAACTTCCTGGTCTTCCAGGGAGACGTGGAGCAGATTGCTAGTCAATCGCCTCAAGATCTTTCAAAGCTCATTGAGATCACGTCTGGTTCCATCGACCTCAAACCCGAATATGACCGTCTCAAGGAGGAGCTGGACGTTCAAACCGAGCGAAGTAACGCTGCTTGGCAGCGACGTCGAACCTACAACGCCGAGAAGAAGCACTATGTCGAGCTCAAGGATCGTTATGACGCATACACAGCCAAGGCTGCTGAGAGAGACGACGCCGTCGTGACGCAGCAGCTTTGGAAACTGTGGCAGGCGCAGAGAGTGGAGGATGAGGCCCGAGACCAGATTGAGGGCGGAGATGCGGCTATTCAGAACGCCGAGGCATCTGTTCAGGAAGCCGTCCAGGAGGTCGAAAACGTGGCTGCCAAGTACGCTAGCGACAAAAAGAGACTACTCAAGCAGGAGCGCTCGGCCAAGAAGCGAGCAGACGTGATTCTGGAGCACAAGCAGCAGCTAGTGCCTGTAGCGGAGCGGATTGCTGTGGTGTCTGGCAACATTATTCGTCACGAGGCTCGTTATTCGGCTGTTGAAGCTGACTTGGTGCGGCACCAGGATGAGGTCAAGCAAACTCGAGGGTCTCTCAAAATGGTGCAGGATAACTCCAAGGAGCATGAACGGGAACTGTCCTCGAAGCAGCAGGAGTCCGGAGGAGTAATTCGATCGGAAGAGGATGCTGTTGAGTATAGCGCACTGAAGAACGAAGTCCACAAGCAGTCGCTGGCTGAGCAGGCCGAAATTGAGACAGTGAAGCGAAAACTCAGACCAGTTTTGGACCACAAGCGGGCTCTTGAACAAGCGCAAGAAGACTCAGAGCTCAAGGTCAAGGAATTCAAGAGCAGCTTTGGGGTCTACCAGACTCAGCTCAAGGAGGCCGAGGAGGTGCTCAAGACTCACCAGTCTGCGCTGCGAACTCAGAGCGAGTCTCTGGCACGTGTCGTAGACGAGCAGACCGCGCGACGACGTGTTGAGCTCGAACTTGGAGACAAGCTGGGTGTTGTGGCTAACCGTTTGATTGAACTTAACGCTGTCAAGCGGCAGTCTGAGCGTGAACGTCGTCTCAAGGAGACCGTGGCCAACCTGAAGCACGTCTTCTCTGCCCAGAAGGTCCATGGTTTGGTGTATGATTTGTGTAAGCCCAAGGAAAAGCGGCACGATCTGGCTGTGGAGACTATTCTTGGTAAAGATATTGACTCAATTGTCGTTGACAGTTTCAAGACTGCACAGGAGTGTATCGCATACCTCAAGGAGCAGCAGGGAGGTCTTGCATCGTTCATTCCTCTTGATACGATCAAGGCCATGCCTGTCAACTCGTCGTTACGTTCTCGTCTTCGTGGGGCTGTGCTTGCTATTGACGCCATTTCGTTTTCTTCCCAATATGAGCGTGCTTTCCAGTACGTCTGTGGATCCGCTATTGTGTGTGACGACCTCAAGGAAGCCAAACGTCTCGGTTGGAGTCTGAACGTCAAGGCTGTCACTACCGATGGATCTGTCATTCACAAGGCTGGTCTCATGACTGGAGGAACCACCCAGAAGGGCAACCAGGGAGGCAAGAGAACGTCCAAGTGGGACGAATCTGAAGTCACAAAGCTTCAAGCAGAAAAGGATGCCCTGGTGTTGCAACTTCAGACTGTTGGTCGACAGAAATTTGACCCAGAACGTCAAGACACACTACAACGGGAAGTTGACAAGGTGCGACAGGAGGTGTCTGCTGCACAGAAACATGTCGCCAGTCTCAAGGATCGTCTCAGGGATGTCAATTCTCAGCTGAAATACTACGGCGATGAGGTTTCCAAGAGCAAGAAGCAGATTGCCGACACTGCCAGCGATCTTGAAAAGCTTGAGGAACAGAAGGCGACTATTCAGGCGCGCCTGGACCAGGTCTGGTACACAGTGTTCTCGGATTACTGCTCACGTGTTGGCGTCTCTGTCGAGGATGTGTTTGCCTACGAGCAGACCCATGGCTCCCTTTCTGCGGAGGCCGAGCGAAAGCGACTCAGGTTCTCTCAGCAGATTGCCACTCTCGAGTCGCAGCTCAAGTTTGGCACTAAGCGTGTTGATGAGTGCAAGGAGCGATTGGCCAAGATCCGTCAGTCCATTGACGATGAAAAGGCTGCTGTTGATGGTTGGGAGGCCGATGAGACCCAGCTGAGAGAGGACATTGCTATCCTCGAAGAGAAAGCTCGAGCTGAGGCCAAGCAGGTCGAGAAGCTCACCGCTGCTGTCCAAAATGCGTCAACCGAGTCTAACGCCGCAAAGGATCATCTTTCCCGTGCACAGGCTGTGGTCGACAACTTACGACGGAAACTAGCCCAGTCTGAGACTGAGCTCGAGACTGCTGCCACCCAGCGATATGAGGTTCTACGAGAGTGCAAGATTGAGGGCATCCAGCTTCCTCTAGTGTCTGGAGATCTCGAGTCGGTGCCTCTCGTTGAGGGAGATGACTCTCAGATGGATATTGATGTTGAGGTTGACTTCTCTGGCCTTCCTCAGGGCGTTCGAAGACTTGCCGACGACTCTACGCTTGTTGCTAAGATTAAGGCTCTTCAAGTTGAGCTGGAGCGAATCAACCCCAACCTCAAGGCTGTGTCCCGGCTCGAGCAGGTTGAGGCAGAGGGTGCTACCATTGAAGCTGAGTCCAAGAGAGAGCGTGAGGCGCTCCAGGAGCTGCAGGAACAGTTCAGAGAGGTGCGAGACGCTCGATGCGAGAAGTTTAACGCGGCCTTCGATCACATCTCCGGTGTCATTGATGCGACGTACAAGGAGCTCACCCGCTCTGATGCATTTCCCCTGGGAGGTTCTGCTACCCTGACTGTTGAGGATGAGCATGAGCCTTACCTAGAGGGAATCAAGTATCACGCCATGCCTCCCATGAAGCGATTCAGAGAGATGGAGCTCCTTTCTGGTGGAGAGAAGACCATGGCCGCCTTGGCCCTGCTTTTCTCGATCCACTCGTATCATCCCTCACCCTTTTTTGTGCTTGACGAGATCGATGCTGCTCTTGATAATGCCAATGTCCAGCGAGTCGCTAACTACATTCGAAAGCATGCTGGTACCAAGTGTCAATTCATTGTCATTTCGCTCAAGCGAGGTTTGTACACTCACGGTGAGTGTCTGGTAGGTATCTACCGAGATCAGGAGGTGAACTCCTCAAAGATTCTTACAATGGACTTGAGGTCGTATCCTGATAGTTAGGTGCGGAGTTGGTTTTTATATTGATTAATTATGTATTTTAGGTGTTAATTCGCGTACGTTGGTGGTGTAGTATTTGTCTCATACAAGTACAAGTGCTTGCAACTGTACTTGTGCAGGTACAGGTACCGGCGTGGGTACCGGTGTGGGTGTCCGTACTATATTATATCACACTGATGCCGATTTATCAGATTTGTCCTGATTTTCTGTAGTTGTAATTTTGAGACGCATCATGATCGTCACATTAGCTTTTGACTCTCCCCCTGCCCCCTTACATAATGGGCTGCGCGATATTGCATATGCACTAACAAGTCAGAACACGTACTTGCAAATTGTTCTCTAACACGGCAAGATGAGTGACGCCAAGTTCTTCACAAAAGTGAGTATCGGCGCCCAATGCGCTTTGTGCGCGTATCATTGCGGTTATGCTAACTCAGGGAAAAGCTGCGGAATTGAGAACGGAGCTACAGGCTGCGAAGGGCCCGAAGAATGTGGGCAAGAAGAAGGCCGTGTTGAAGAAGATTGTGGCCAATATGACCATGAGCAACAATGAGATGATTGTTCTGTTTGAGGACATTATTGACCTCATTCGATCAACTAACGATCTTGATGTGAAAAAAATGTGCTTTCTTTACCTCATCACTTACTGTAAGGCCCAGCCAGAGGTGGCTGCTGGTGCCCTGGACCCCCTTCTGGACGATACTGGGTCTCGGGAATCGCCTTTGGTGCGAGCGCTGGCACTCAAAACACTGTCTTCTATCCCTTTGGAGGGCTTTGTCAAGGAGGGAGTGGAACCTACGAAGAGGTTGTTGTTCGATGAGGATCCCTATGTGCGCAAGACCGCCTGCCTGGCAGTTGCTAAGATGTGGTCCCATGACTCTAATATTGTTGAGCACTCTGACATGATTGCACTCCTGAACAAGCTGTTGAACGATAGCAATCCCACTGTGGTTTCTGCTGCGCTGGCCGCATTAATGGACATTACCGAAAAATCAAGTGATTTACAGCTCACTCTCGACCATAACCACGCCTCCAAGATTGCTACCGTTCTTGGAGAATGTTCTGAATGGTCCCAAATCAGCATGCTCCAGGCCCTGCTATGCTGGACACCTCAGTCTCCCCTGGAAGCAGAGCGTATGGTGGAAAGAGTACTTCCGCGTTTGCAGCACTCCAATGCGGCCGTGGTTCTTGGAACAGTACGTCTCATCGTATATCTTGCCAACTACTCACAAACCCTCCTTGATCACGTACCCCAGATCCCCACTAAGTTGAGTTCCGCCATGGTGAACCTGATTTCAAGACAGCCTGAATTGCAGTACCTCGCGCTTCGAAACTGCATTCTCATCCTCCAGTCTAAACCTCAGTTGCTGCATGACCTGTCTGTCAAGGCCTTCTTCTGCAAGTACAACGATCCCATCTACATCAAGACCACAAAGTTGGAATTGATTTACTTGCTCGCCAATGACAGTAACATCGGAGTTGTGCTTCGAGAGCTGAGAGAGTACGCCACGGAAATTGACGTGCAGGTGGTGCGAAAGTCCGTGCGAGCTATTGGAAAGTTGGCTCTTAAATTGGAGTCTGCTACTGCTGCAAAGGCCAGTGTCGACACACTCATGTACCTGGTGGAGACGCGAGTATCGTATATCGTGCAGGAGGCCATCGTGGCCCTGAAGAACATTCTTCGAAGATACCCTGGCCGGTTCGAGGGCGTTATTGGTGAGCTATGTGAGCACCTAGATGCTCTCGATGAGCCTGAGGCCCGAGAGGCAATGGTCTGGATTATCGGACAATACGCTGATCGAATCGATGATTCGCACGTGATTCTTGAACAGCATTTCCTTTCCACATGGCATGATGAGCCCGTCAATGTTCAACTGGCTCTTTTGACTGCCACTGTCAAACTATTCATCTTGCGTCCTACTCGTGGGCAGGCTATGGTTCCCAAGGTTCTTAAATGGGCTACGGAGGAGACTGACAACCCCGACCTGCGGGACAGAGGTTACATGTACTGGCGACTGTTGTCGTCTGATCCCTCTGCTGCAAGAGACATTGTGCATCCAGACAAAATGCCTCTAATCCACGTTGAGGATGATGCCATCATGGACCCTCGAGTCCTGGAGGAACTTGAACTGGGCATTGGTACACTTGCCTCAATCTATCTAAAGCCTGTTCGTCACGTCTTCCGACTTGCAAAACCCCGAAAACTCACCCCCTCCCCGTGTCTCATTCCTCGCCGAGATAATGACGTGGACGAGCTCAAGCAACTTGCTGAACAGGCTGAAAAATCAAAGCAGTCTGCCCCGACCATGCCAGACATTGCATCAATGAGTTTGGGACCTCTCCAGAGTCCATCCCTGGCCCAGTATACTCCACTGGTTCCAACACCTAACAATGGAACCCCCACCACCCCGAGCTTCCCTAACATGCCTCAGCGCTCAAACAGTATGGCTGTCCACCATCAGTCGCAGCAGCTGCTAGATGATGGAAGTGGCAACCAAGGCTATTTTGTTACACAGAATGGAATCGCCCAGGGCTCTCAAAATACTCAAAATCTGCTGTGGTAACATTTGCACGATGTCTATATATATAATTAAAGGTTTTTTATTAATGCATTGAATGTAGATAGCGTATCTACTCGATTGTGATTGTCTCTGCTATGGGCATGTTTGGCTCTGGACCCTCCTTTACTTTAGTCCAGTCAATCTCCCTACCGACAAGCTTTGATAGAATGATCTGAGCTCCCGGTTTACTAAGAACAAGGCCGCTCTCAGTGCAAAAAGCTCCTGCAACGCATGAATGGCAGCCCCATTCGCATTCACATCCATTAACTCCATCGACGGCGTTGTTGATGATTTCTTCCACAAATTGGAATGCCTTTTGTGAGAGTCCAGAACCACCCTCTCCTCCGACCTTGTCTCCAAAAATCAATCTAGAAGGACGCCTTCGAGTGGACTGCCTTTTAGCAAACTCCTTTTCAGGAGCTTTACACTCTGTGCGCACATCTCCTGGACCACAGACAACATACCTTGGAAAGAAGTTGATGAGAGCATGCTCTGCGGCATGAATGGCGCCAGCTAAAGACAAGTTTTTGGCCTCAATAAGTTTCATAGTCGTTTGGGGAATGTCTATCCAAAACCCCTTGGTATTGATCACGAAAGGAGGGTGATCTACCTCCACCGCTTCTAAAATTCGATCTCGCTTATCAACTTTGAAAAACCCAAAGACAGTTGTGGTAATACGAATGTTTCCGAATGACACTTTTCCACCTCCGTTTCCATGTGAAAGCAGTTTCACTTCCTCTGATTGGACTGGGTCGACATCAGTGAAATCTCGCTGCTTTGTGTACCAATCCACATTAACCCTGCGGACCTTTCCTATTCGTTCTTCCACCGAAACATCGACCACAAGATGGGGAAAGCCTTGGTGCATGAAGATGCCACCCTCGTACAAAGAAAACGGCACCCTACTCTCCTCCAGGAGCTCGATGATATGCCCCTTGTTGTGTGTAATGTCAACCACAGCATAGTGGTTCTCCTCGATACCGCGGATAGAAACATCCTTGGCTGGGTTATCAGAGAATCTTGAAGAAGTGTGGTAAAAGGTGGTCTCCTCAGTTTTGTCTTCAATGAGCTTGTCCTTGACGGTATTCAATAAAGAGCCGAAGAACTCAACGTCGTGAGACAGTTCAATGGGGAACTCCGAGGCAGCACATTGAACGTGGCTTTCCAAAAGTAGGAGATTGGTTAGTGGCTCGATTGTGAGAGCTTCCGTGGGCTCGGTGAGCATTTTGTCGGGGTTCTTCATATAATATTGGTCCACCGGGTCTCCCGAGCCAATCACTATAGTGAGGCTATCAGACCCGTCTTTTCTCCTACCTGCACGGCCACTTTGTTGTCGCAGGTTTGATACGGTTGTTGGAAAGCCTGCAATGATACAAGCGTCCAACTGCCCAATGTCAATTCCCAGCTCCAACGCGTTAGTTGCGACAATCCCAATCAGGCATCCGGCAAACATGTCCTGCTCTATTTTCCGGCGATCCTGAGGAGAATATCCGCCTCGATAGCTCATTACAACATTAGACAGATCGGGTCTGCCCTCATCCACAAATTTCTGACGTACACCCTTGATAATCTGCTCACAAATAACCCGAATTCTGCAGAAAACAATGGTACGGATGTTCGCTTTTACCATATGGGCCAGAAGAGAGATGGCTTCACCAACAACAGATACTCTACCGCTTCGAGGGTCTGAAGGTGATACGTATGGTGTATTCCAGGCTAACACATGCTTGAGGCCGTGAGCTCCTCCAGGAGAATCAACTAAAGTGATGCTTTCCTTATCAAGACCGAACAAGTCGCTCATATGTTCGAGAGGCTTACTGATAGTAGCACTACAAGAAATGAACTGCACAGTGTCATTTCCCAGCAGTTTGCAGATGCGTCGCAATCGTCTCAATACAAGACTCACGTGTGTACCAAAGAGCGAATTGTAGTAATGAATTTCATCCACCACAACGAATCTCAAGTTTTGAATAAACTGCCGCCAAGAGCCCCTTTCGGAATCTAGCCGTGGTAAAATACTGACATGCATCATGTCTGGATTAGTGAATACTACTCTTGCCCTGTCTCTTATTTTGCAGCGATCTTCAAAAGGAGTGTCTCCATCAAAGGTCTCCACAGTTCCAAAGTCGAGTCCGAGAGCCAGGGAGAGCTCTGTCAACGATCTCTTCTGATCTTGGGCTAGTGCTTTCGTAGGAAAGATGAAGAAGGCTCTTGAAGAGCTACTGTTTAGAAGGGATTCCAAAACGGGGGTTTGGTAAATAAGAGACTTTCCAGAGGAGGTTGGTGTACATACAACAACGTGTTGCCCTCGGTGTAGAGCGTTTAATGCTTCTGCTTGGTGTGTGAACAGCTGTGTCACCCCCTTTGTTACCTCGAATGCAGCCATGACTTCGTTGTTCGGCTCATACTCCAACTTGCCATAACGAGCATCTTCTGCAGGGACAATCATGTACCCATTGTCGACAATCTGTCCACAGTAAGATTCTTTTGTCGTAATATCTGTAATGAGTTGAGTAACATCCACCATTTGCTGCGAGTTAGTCATCACTCTGTCCCGCGCTACATTGACGACATCACCAAAAGTTGGTATTTTGGGTATTTCGATCTTTTCCCGCAGGTACTCTATCTCGGTTCCTTGATAATTACTGCTGGTCATTTTGGTTCTCAACACCTCCACTGCCTCTTTGAACTTGGCATTACGCTTAGCAGCTAGCTTACCCATGTCTTCTACACTGAAAGACCAGATTTGCTTGTCACGTTTGTTGTTCTCACGCGGATTAGTGAGGTTTAACACCGTCTCGTCCAGTTCAATCTTGACTCGCTCTTCCACCTTGATCCACTCCTTCTCTTCGACTTTACGCTTCTTAGCTGGCTTAGGCTTCAGGTCACCATCAATAAAATCAAACATGAGAATCCAGTTGTCACCCTCCTCCTCAATATCAAATACGTCCCGTTGATCCCCGCTGTACTGCTGGGAGTCCACCCAGACATAGGAAATATCTTCTGGCATCAGATATTTGAACATGGCAAAGTGCTCATCGGAGATATCTTTGTGTGCCGTCTTGAGATTTTTCACGGTCGGTAGGACATGTTTTCTACATCTCATGAACGTAGCAAGTGTATTCACCGACTTGAATACGTTGAAAAGCTGCTCCATGGATTGTGGCGAAACGAGGGTGGTGAACTTCAGACATGCAGATGAGGTGCAGAGCTTGGCTAAAATCGAAATTCTATCCTGAAGGTAAATACAATTGTACTGGTACGGAGTACCCTCTTGGGTACCTGCTACTGTATGGTGATTGCTAACTACCAGGTACACGGTACAAGTACCAATACATACAATACAATTTACACAGATGTTTGACAATTACGAGCAACATTTTTGAACCTCATTGATACAGGAGACACCAATTCATTCCAGAGAAATTCTCAATAATTCTTATTAATGCTACTTTGCGGGAACCTCCACCTTTGGAGGATCTAATCGGTATTGTTCTGGAGCTGCTTTGTTGCTCACAGCAGATCTCTCTCCGTGTTTGCCTGGAACGGCAGGAGGATGCATTGCACCTTCCACAGCAGGTTGAGATGGAGAGGATGGGGTCGCTGAAGAGGCTGAAGCAACAGGTGTCATGGATAGCTTGCTACGAGTGCCTGCTCCACTAGAGTTCTGTCGTACAAGCCTCGAGTTGCTTCTTGACCTTGACCTGGTCGCTGCAACTGGTTGGGTAAGGTGAGTATGAGCTAGGGCACGGCCAATCGAGGGCGCATGTGCTCCATCGAAATCGCGGCCTCTCCACATCTTCCAGCCCTCGAAATCAATGAGAGCTTGCATGCAACCCCACTCCATGATCTTTCGCTCCAACCAGACCATGTTAACGGGCTTTGTCAAGAAATCGTTGCAGCCTGCTGCCAGAGCCTCCGACTTGTCCTCCTTGAGACTTGAAGCAGTAAGTGCCACAATGATTACAGGAGAACGGAAGAGGTTGCTGTCTAAAACATCCTCAGGTGCCACAGGTGCCAGCGTAGATTGTGCAGCACCAGCTCCGCCGCTGAACACACCAATCTTATTCTGATGCTCCAACCGACGGATCTCCTTTGTCACCAAGATACCACTCATGACAGGGAGCTGGATATCCATGAGAATCAAGTGGTAGCCTCCCTGTCTCCACTTTTCTAGCGCTTCTCGACCGTTTTTAGCCACAGAGGAGCGAATCTTTCGCTTACGCATGAACGCCTCCAAAATCTTCTGGTTAATCTCGTTATCCTCCACGATCAACACGTTCACACGAGGAACAATTGTCTCCATTGTAGTAGGGCCCTTCTGGGTTTTGGCCGAAAGCGGTGTGCGAGTGCGTCTTAGCTCAGGTTTTGCTTGAGCTGGAGCTGGAGCACCTGCCTGAGGTGCTTTTTGTGGAGTAGCTGCCTTATGCTCCTCCTTACGCACTGTCTTGGGAGTCGGCCCAGTCGACGGAGCCCCCGCTGCTGGTGCTGCCGCAGCCTCCTCTTTCTTTTGCTTGCCTAACATCTGCAAGTTGGTATTGCTGGGAGACTCAGTGATGGTAGCTCCGTTAGGACGTGCTGTAATGCTGATTGTGGGTTTCGGTGGTATTTCAGCCGGTGCCGGTTGTTGCTTTGGTTGAGATGCTTGTGACGCGTCAGCTGACTGTGTCGGCGCCGGTCTGGGTTGTGATGAATGCGAGGTATGTGGTGGCTGGGTTGTTGCTGGCTGGGGCTGTTGCTGCTGTTGGGATGGTGCCTGTCTTCTCTTGTCGTCAGGTGCTGGCGAAGAGCCCTTCTTACGCGCTGCGCTGGGCTCTTTGTCACTATTTCGTGTACCACCACGGAACTGGCGGGGAAGCAGCAAGACACCACCTTGGGCCGTACCTGCGGCTGCGGGTGACTGCGATGGGGAACCAGATGAGGTTCCTGCGGCGCCCCCCGAAGACTGCTGCGATGGGGCAGAAGGTCCAGCTGACCCAATGTCGCGACGCTTTCGTGCTGGTTTTGTCTCCTCGTCGTAGGTGGCTTCATCATCTGTCGCCGAAGGAGGTCCAGGGAATGCATCTTGACCAGGCGTCTGGAGATGAGGTTGCTGCGGAATGGCATGTGGAGTAATGACTTGTTTAACGATATGCGATGGTTGGTGGTGGTGATGTGGCGGAGGACCATTATGAGGTGGTGGTGGATGGGACGCTTGCACGGGCTGCACCGTCTCTCCCTCCACTACAAGAGCATCCTCCATGCGCATTCCCTGAGGGAAATGGGTATCCAGCAACATCCACACATTGACATCGGGTGATAGAGGGTCGCCGAGAGGGTGTGGCTGAGGCACTGAGGTTGTGGCTGCCGATGTTGGTTGAGACGGGGTTTTAATAGTTAACGGACTAGGTTTAGCCGGTTGTTTC
The DNA here is from genome assembly GCA_900519025.1 of Yarrowia porcina. Lineage (NCBI taxonomy): Eukaryota > Fungi > Ascomycota > Dipodascomycetes > Dipodascales > Yarrowia > Yarrowia porcina. Next base: position 9,677 of record ULGT01000024.1, on the reverse strand, counting down.
TTGCGCAGTGCCTGTGTGAAAGATGTAAGATGTGGGGATGTTGCGGAGCGGTACTCCTCAGTAGCTGCTGCTGCTGCTGCCAGGGCAGGGGACGCGGGCGGCGCTAGATGAGAGTTCGACAACCTTGAAGGGGGCGGCTGAGCTGACTGCGGCAACCGAATTGCAAGGTCAGCAGGGTCAGTCGTCCGCTGTAATGATGTTGGAAATTTGGCAAGCACTACACTCTTTAGGTCGTCAACAATCAACTCTTGTGGGACCAGCACTGTGGTAGGCGTGGCTCCTGGTCGACACACCCATACTCTTCGGTTGCCGTTGACGCTGGGGAACGAAGCCGGTGGAGTTGCTGTAGTTGGTGTTGGTGGAAGTCCCTTGGCTTGGCTGGCTTGCATGGAAGAAGAGGCTTGATAGCCAGCGTGCGTCTTAGCCGAAGTAGTCGACGAATGAGAAGACGAATGAGAAGACTGGGAATGGCGAGGAACCCCTGGCGAAAGGGCGAATGAACTGCCGTGGTGCGCCGGCGTCGTCATCCCTGCTTTTGTTTGTCTGTGTTCGTTGAATGCCGGGGGCGGCAAGTGGTGTCTCGCCGTAGTGCTCTGCGTTTGATGGGATGTTGGCGATGGTGGTTTCGTGGAGAGATAGAGTTCGGGGTGTGTTTGCTTGTATGAAGGTTAATGAGAGATGCTGGTGCACAGCGTGGAATGCAACGTACGAGTACGAGTACAAGTCGATGGTAAAGATTGCGCAAGGTATAAGATGGAGAATATGTCATTCTTCTTGACTCTTCACTGATTTCATGTTCATAGTCTACAAGTACTATTGTTATTCCTGAATACAGGTAAGCGTTAGGTTGATATATTACGCATGTCACGTGCCCATGTAAGCGAACGGTGGCCATTTCGATGTTCGCTATCTAGATTTTATAAAGGGTGCTAAACCTTTACAGGTGCACACACCATATCTTATAAACGACATTCATTTTACAAGAACAGTACGAGTAGAATATAGGTACAAGTACTTGTACAAGTACAAATATATGCCGACAAACAGACCGTTTCGCAGCTGTAAAATTTCGACCTGCCTCTCATTCATTAACAACCATTTGAACAGTGCAAGGTATATATGTCCAAAATACGCGCTCCAATTGTGGATTACATAATCACCCATGCATTTTCGCAAACAGGGGTTTTAAATGTCCATTGCTTGTACTTGTGCTTGTACTTGTGCGCATTTTGCACGCGTGATTTTTTGATACCTCGCGTTTGATACAACGATATCAGAAACAAGGCAAGATATATCGGGTTCTTAACTAATCCCACCACAAAACCTTAATTCAGACAGTATGGAGATGATGCATATGGTGAGCACACTTTTCTTAAACCTCCAGAGAAAAAACCGACTAAGATAACAAAGACTATGACGAGGCAGCAGATCCGGAGGATTTGTAGTTCTGCGACTAACTATGCGGGAGAAACTCGCAAAACACCAAATTCACTGTCCAGAGGCAAGAGTCGGCGCTTGAGACCCTTGAAATCTATGGGTGTAAGAGATCGGTTACATCGCGACTCGCCAACCGCGCTAACTCAACCAAGAACAGACAAGAGTATCATCCCGTGCGGATCCAATCAGGCCAACTCATTCTTCGCCAACGTGGCCGGCCACAATACCCGCCCCGAAGATGTATGGAATCTAGGAAACTACTCCAAGTGGATTATGCCCCCTAAAGCGACTGGAGAACAAGACCCTGGAACGCATTGGCCTGATTTAGTAACGGACCCTCAATATCTCAAGGGAATTCACGAGTTTTCTGCGAGGAAGGGTATCAGGAAAGGTGGCGGTTTAGTCAACATCAAGGATTTCACCGGCTTTTACTTATCACCATGGACCTTGCAAGGAGCATTCAGGAAGACGAGACCAGCGATTGTGCTGCAGTACCAACCATACCTGCCACTTAATGGTCATGTCATCGAAGATGACAACAACATGGGATATACTACCATCAAAAATCTGCCACCAAAGGACCAGAAAAGCCCGCTGTCAACCGCCGTGTATCGTACCCTCACTGGTAAGCTATACAGAAGAGTGTTTTTGGAGGAATTTCACAAGAATCCTGGTGCCTGCGACGGCGTCTACGTATTTCGTATCCGCAAACTACCTGAACACGAATACGCAGTCCGTGAAGGAATTGCCGCATTGATCGAAAACGTCGCCAAAGACTGGAAGCAAGGAAAGCAACTCTTCAAGATCTCCGCAGAGGGTGAAATCTCCAACACACTGAATGGGGTTAGAGATGTCGAACCTTTCAGTCCGGGGTTGAACAAGGTGCGCAAATTTGACCCTACCAGTCGGTAGAGTTCGTCATGGAGAGCAGAAAACTCGTCTATGAAACCAAAACTGTGCCAGCGCACAAGAAAACACGCGTGGTCACAAGGGGATTCTCATGAGCCAACGAACTGGCCAACCTATAGTTACTGATCATCGTAACTTCTATGCATTATCCACATGTGTTGCTAATGTCCACGGAAAATGGAGGAGGAGCGTCTACCATGTCCACCATATCCGCTTCCTCAGTATCTCTATGATACACGTTTTTTATTCTTAAGACGGAGCGGAGAATAGACTGTTTTGCTACGAAAGCAGTTACATACAGGCAGCTCCATACGTGGCTGCGAGTAAAACTAAAAGAAGGTAATTTAATCAAGTCTGAGACAGCCCACTTCGTTTTGCTATTGTATTGTAATGTCTCTCATAATTACATCATCAAGTAATCGCACCGACTCATGCATGAGTTTATCGCCTGTTGGAGTTTCAGGGCAACCCTCGTGGTTCATGGAAGAAGCCGAGGAACGGAGAGATTCACAGAAAAAAACAACCGAGCCTTTCTTCATAGATGAGCAGGTTCGAGAAATGCAAACGAGACTCCAGGGTCTAAGAAAGGTCAGCTGCCGCTGCTCGTTCGGATGTACTTTTATCAGTGGATCTACCGTCTCATGAAGAGACTCCAGAAAGAGAATTTAATCTCGGCAAGCAGTAGCTTCGCTTAATAAGAGCTGAAAAGTTGTAATGGATATGGGAAACAGAGACAGCTGTCGTACCAACTGTTGCATCTCAAGAATAAAAAAATGTGAATTTCTTGCTACCTGTACCATGAAAAGCAGTGTCTGTTACTGTAGCTTTCATCTTATGGGGAAATCGACTTACTCACTTTTGAAGTCGCAAAAACCGTGGAGCATTTTGCGAAAACTCGTTTCAAGTGTGCAGTTTTAGTCGAGCTCTCTTTGCTGAGCAGTAATTGGCGCACAAGACATCTCCTTACGTCAAGTTTAAGCGAAATGATGAGCTTGAGCTAAATTGCAACAGGTTTAAGCGAGTTGGTTCCATTTGGGATGTGAGACATGAGCAATATGCTCTGCTTACTAACGTGGTAATGGTCTCTGCGCAACAACGTAGGTCCTTGCGCAACATACGAAAAAGTCACGTCTTATTTGCGAGTGTGGAAGAAGATACTTCTTGGAGATGTGCTGATACACCCTCGCTTCTCGATGTATCCACTAAATGTGACACTCTTCTGGTGCTCGTGACTACAGTCTTGTAGCTCGATGGGGGTGAATTTGTCATAAATTATCAGGGCTGGTATACGCTGATCGGGTTACGTGTATGTACGTGATTGATGACTTGGTAAGGTCTGTCTTTTAATACAGCACGAGTGTAGACAGGGGATGAAAAGTAACTAAGAAGTACCTTGTATAGACCTTAGGCAGTTCTCGTAGTGGTACGATCAGACCACTGCTCCTTGATGTCGGTACAGGTATACATGTGGACTTTCCAAGAGTATGATATTCTTTCTGAGTGAAAAACGAGCACATATGGCGGCAAATATGCCTTCTATGGTCGTCATTCTCGTCAACTCCATTAGGAGAAGAGTTCCACTGGGTTTTGGCCGCAACCGGTGGTGCTGTTATAATTAATTCTTGACATTCGCATCCTTGGCACATGCTACATGTGTGCTTGTATTATAGCCCTTGTTGCTCCATAACTGCGGGTGTGAGGACGTGATTTATAGCTATCCGGTGTGGTAATTAGTATTTTATAGGCATGGATGTTGGTACGGTACCAACTGGAAAACTTTTGCCTATTCGGGACATTGTGTGGAGTCGGACTGTAGGGCGTGCAGCTTTACAGTATTAGGTCAAGGAAGACGATTCCCGAGATTGGCCAGTTACAAGACTGGTGGATGCGGCGCCTAATCGTGCTGACGTGGTGCCATATTTCCAAAGGACAGGCGATAGGGCTTGCAATCCCGAAAGGGGGGTGGTTAATAACAGTTGCTACCACAGCACATGAGTTGAGAATGTCTTCGTCTTGGTTGTTTTGCTTTTGCGCCGTACAACTGTTCGGAAGCATCCGCTCCGTGACACGGAGCAATGAGTTACAATTGTAACAGTGCTTGAGTTTGGTGGTTTGAAAATTTAGAGATTCCAGCCAAACCACAGTCTACAACCGTCTACAACACCAGAATGATGGTGGTGGAAATATCCAAAAGGTAAGAAATGATCACCTGGGTCTTCTCCAGCCCTTACGGTTCTTTCATTTCCAACACTTTGTTCAAGCGGTCTGGAGCGGAGAAACGCGGGAGAAGTGTAATGAAGTTTGGTGAAAGGGGGAAATGAAATCCCAGGATGCATTATTACAACGAATCTATTTTATTTTTATTCTTTTTTGCGCGTTGTGTCTTGGATGTAGCAAATCTTGCGCGTGTGGCAACCCCACGAGTTCTTATGGCATGACCCACCAGTAATATACATTATCTATTATTGTGTTGTATTACTCTTAGGGTGGACAATACATCCGATGTGTTATGTTCTTCCTGTCACTGACAATCGGATACTTGGAGTCAACTACAATTGCTAGCACGAATAAGTATGTATGGATGTTACCAGGTATCGTGCTTGACTCAAAGGAATTTACGAATCATCTACAATCGTGCACTAGATAAGATCCCTTGCTGGAGCGGCCTTCCCTCGCTGGGGGCCTTCCCTCGCTGGGCTTCCCTGTCTCGCGTCTATTCAAGTTGCTCATCGCGTGGCAGGATCGAGTTGCTTCCAGCAGGCAGAAGGGCTTATCAGCTGTACTTGTAGTATCACTTGATAGTTGTTAGGTTGTTTTGTGAAGTCAGTAACTACTCCAGGTTTCAGGTTTAAGTGAGCAGGTCTGTAATATCTGGCCAAGAATGAGACACTACGAGTACCTGTCGAGAACATGTATAATAGCCTTACACGTCTGGAGAATACTTGTTCACTTACCCCTCGCAAAAGACATGAATACGAGGGAACTAGTGGGTATAAGGAATAATCTGGGAGTGCCCCCGATTAGCCGATTAACCCGATTAATAGCTCATGACCTATATCTGTCGGCCCCTTCCATCTGCAAATACGGGAAAGTTGCTCTGTCTCCGATCCCACCGCATGGCTGGCGTATTGAAACGTCCGAGAGTAAAGCCGACGAGAGCGAAAAATTCAGTTCTGGCAATACTCTTGTTACTATAGCTGGAGGCTATTTTCGGGGTCTGTTGATTATTAAACTCAACTTTCCTCTTGCTATTGCTGTTTGCATTTCATTTGCAGAACTTTGTCACAAACCATCTGACCCAGCCGTCATCGTATACGTCCTTGGCTGTCTTACATGGTACAGATGAGATGCGGATCAGGCCCTAGAAGACCAGCTTTTCAGGAGCAGTCACGTGTCTTTGCCAGAAAGGAGCCTCGTACAGCCCCAAAACACGCTCTAGAAAGCAACGGGAAAGTCCCAGTGTCTTCAGAACGGGTCATAGAGCCTATAAGAGGACTCATTCATGTCATTGAAACAGCATTGCTCGTTGCCGAGACTTACCCGATTGGTTCCTCTGCTAACTTTATCTAGGTGGCCCCAGTTTTCATTTTTCATAACCACCAAAAGTCGTGTGCCCAAAAAAAAAACCTGCCTCGATTTTTTTTCTTCCTAGCAACTTTTCTTTATTTCCATCGAGGGGTGCTTTTTGCATCTTATTGTGACGACAATATCTCCGACTTGGCACCGGTCTTTTTGCTCTCTGGGCAGTTGACGCATACATTCCTCGCGGCTATTTCCAGAGACAATCGCGCACGGCGTGCATCTCTTTGCTCCTATATATCGCACTTTAATATTGCTTAATAGTGAATCTTAAAATACCTTGTCCGATGGATGTTATGCTGCCACTAAAAAAGGGGAAAAAAGGAAAAAAGGGGAAAAAAGGGGGAAAAAAGGAAGAACTACATACAGAAACGAGCAAAAACAAACACTCGTTTCTACTCTCTGGGATACACCACGACAAACGGCACTATTGGATATAATAAGTATTTTTTTTTTTTTTTTAGTGCGATGCAAGTTAACCTCAAGGTTATGGTTTAATGGAGGCGTCATAGCGCTGATAATTTCAGAGGATAAAGAACCGATCGTATTAGGCAAAAATCTCCCAAAGCCCGGCATCTCAAGAATAAAAAAACAGCCCGTCATGCCAACGCGATGTATCAGCCGCATACAAGCAAATGCCATTAAAACCTCTGGAGTGCACATTACGTGAGCACAGTATGGTTGCGGTCAAACTGGTAGCAGTTCTGTGGACAGTGTGGGTTAGGTGTGGGTGTGGGTTAGGTGTGGGTTAGGTGCTCCACAAATTTCCACTACTCCGTACCCATCTTGTCTAAGTAGATCGGGATTTCTTCGGGCCTACTCCGAGCTAGCTCCTCCTAGCCCTAGCTCCCGTTTTGCTGGTCGTGTGTATCTTGTCGGTTCAAGACTCCCAACTCAATCATACCACAGCGATCAAAAAATCGGTCACCTTGTTGGTATTAGGGTTGTAGGAGACAGCCAAACTAAGGAGATAGCGGAGAAAACAGTTGGCTGAAAACTGCCCCAGAAGTGGAGAAAGCCTTAGATGGCTGTGCGTTAAATGGCAGTGGTTAGATGGCTGTGGTAGATGGCAGTGGTTAGACAGTCGTTAAGTCGGTGGCGCTTTTTCGTCCTCAGTAAGTTGATTAAACTCTGATCACGTGACTACCACTATGACATCAGCCCACTTTTGAACCATGGGAAAAGACCTACAATACCATATTGTCACCACACGCCAAAACGGCTGATTTGACCATGTATTCCATCATACGGCAATACCACACGGCCATGACAAATATTAAAGAGAAATAGGACGTTCCCGGCTACACTTGCAGTATGTTCCTCTTTTGGAATTGAATTTTTTTTTTTGCCACAATAATCTCAGATGATGTGGCTGGAGGGCTCCTTGTTCTTTTCTCAAATGAAGTGGAGCACCCGGAATTGTGGCGGTGTTTTGCTTGGGTGTCTTTTTTGTTTCCACACGAGTTTAAAACAAGTACATACATTAAATATACTCGTGCTGTGTTTTTCATCTCTTTTGTTGTCCAAGGACTGCTCCTTTATTCCTTTGAGAGCAACTCTCTTTGTCACTAGCCACAACACCAATGCCAGGGGCTGGGGCTAAACGGTGCATGAGTGGTGGCACAGGCACCAGATGGATGCGAAAGGACAACCGGATCTTTTTTGTCACACTATTTGCCGTAGTGCTATTTAGTGGTACATGTATTAGGGTAGCAGGCATAAAACAGGTGTTGTTGTTAGGGTAGCATCTAGGGTAGCTTGTTAGGGCGCCATAACCTAGCACGAGTCAGGTGAGAATGGTTATGACTTAACCCCTGCCCAGGTGCTTCTGGGGACCTGACGTTCGATTTCTACGCCCACTTTATGCATGGATGCATGTCTTCTTTGTGGTGTGGATGTTTTAAGTCTCTCCGGCCAGCCGAAAAGTCCTATCTTTTGAGAGTGGATCCTCCAGTATTGAAGATTATTTTGTGGCGGAAAAATAGGTGCAAGTAAACCAGTTTTGACAGTGGTGGGTTAGGGAACCTCGATGATGGAGGTATGGGTATTTTGTATTTGGTTATTTTTGACCCACCTAGTGCCAAGTTGTGCCTTGTCCCCCTCAGCTATCCCCACGTCATGCCGAAATTAAGGTTCCATGAGGAAGTTCCCACAGCTTCTGGAATTGGTCATGTTTCTGTATGTACAAGTACGATAAACTCGACGGCATGACAGCCGAAGAACCCAAATTTCGCTTTTACCCTAACTCTTTGCAAAACGTCACCCAACCCAGCCATAATACTGACCATATGTTATGACAAAACAGATACTCATACAATATGAATCACAGCTGGCAATTTGTGCTTGCGAGGCTTGTGGGAACCTTTCTAGAATCTTGGTACCCGTGTTTCCCCCCAGTATTGGCACTGCATGTATGTGGCCACTTGTCAAGCACAGATGATGATCTAGGAAATAACCGATGGCGGGGATGGACTCCCTGGTTTTTTTTTCCATCCACCGAAACTCTCGCCTTTGTTTACTGGGGCAAATTAATTCATATAAAAGCCTGGATAGATGTGAAATCTGTGAGGTAGGGCTAGAAAACGAAAAGTGCAACTTCCGTGATGCACTTCCTCTTTTGCCTAAAGAAGTAAAAGTTTCCCACATACAGCGCGGATTTGGCGGGCAACACGTCCAGAAGACGACCAAACGATGTCATACATGAACTATTCCGGTTGGAAATTCTGACGAAATTTAGACAAGGCACTTTTTTATCCACATGTACTGTTTCAAGGAGGCATCCAACACAAGAGATTGAAAAAAGAGCCACAAGCCTGGAACGTAATGAAATCGAAATATTCTGCTGCATAATCACATCCACCCATTAATGTCATTACAAGTGGTCCCCCCTATGTTTGATTACAAGGACAAAAGTTCAGAAAAAAAAAACGTCTTTTTTTATTGTACCGTCTATCGAGTACTTCCGTGTATTTCGGCCTAGCCTACTGGTAGGCCACACCCTTCATCTTTGTGTAACAGTAGGTACAACCAGCTCCACAGCTCGACAGCTCCCCTAACCCTCTCAAGTCCCGCGATCCGGAACTATAGGGTTGCCCTAATTACACGTACAGTTTTGTTGTGCAGGTCATCGTGGTAGCGTTTAGTTTCATCAAGCTTGTCGCCTGCATGTACATGTTAAGATTCTCTCAACCTTAATCCTGTGTTGCTGTATGGAACTCTGCTTTGTTTTCTCTTTGTCTTCGATGGGAGCAATTCTCTAACAAAGAAAGAAAACCCAAAAGTCATTACCCATGATTCTGCATAACCAAAGTCTCTTGGCTGGAATCGAGGTGATAGCATATATATGTATTGGGTCCCCCAGATTCCCAGATCAAATCCACAATTAATAATGTCTGTTACTCTTACAATGTCCTCGAACAACCCGTCGTTCTCCCTGCCCTCCATCCACAACATGAACACTGGCTTGCGAACACCCCCACGAGACACACGACTACCATCGGTCAAATCTCTACTATGTGACGAACCTGAGCCTTTGCCCCCTCGACAGTTGTCTCCCCCGTTGGAGAGACTCAACAAGAACGTGTCTTCCCCCATGACTCCGGCCTCAACTCCTCCTCTGTATGATTACTCTTCCACTACCGCCCCTGCTCCTGTTGTGGCAGCACCAACCCACCAGGTGCTACTTTTCTGTCATTACTCCCAGTGCATTAACTGGCAAGTTAATGCACACTTTTTTCTAAGTTTTGCCAAAT